>JANTCA010014399.1:0-25962 GCA_024741275.1 Chironex yamaguchii | reverse complement strand
CCGCAATCACATTTCAAATTCCAAAGCATTTAATATCTTGCTTTGAGATGTATATTTAGCAGACATAATAATAATAACAACAACAATGATAATACGTCGAAGGTGGACATGATAAGGGAAGTGAACATAATTTGTATGAACCAGAGAACAATATTGGCATTTCAACTCTGATTGTTGAAACACTGGACGAGGAAGCACAAATAATCATTGCTCAATTACATGGAATTTTGAACAAACCCAGAATTGCTAGTACAGAAGTACTTACGAAAAGTAAAGGTATTCTATGAATGGGGTCACAGATAATAACCTTTATGGATAGCCCGAAACTCTTTGCAAAGAACGAAGAACAGATAGATAGCCTGGTGCAAACAGTTTATCTATTTTGTGAGGACATCGGCATGGTTTGGTTTGAAGAAGTGTGCAGTTGTTGTTGTAAGAGAGCAAACTGGTTAGGTTTTACAGAATCCATCTACTTAACAGAGATGTACTGAGACGTAGAACCTTAGACCTTAGAACTGGATGAGATAAAAAACCAGGAAATGAAGAAAAAGCTAAATATAGCTGAAAATGAGAGAAGGTAAAGACTAGTGTTTAAGTCGAAACTTAATGGCAAGAGTAAGATTCAAGCAATCAATGCATGAGCGGTTGCACTCATGAGCTATGGAGTAGGAATTATTGAATGGAAAGGGGATGTGTTAAATAAATTGATAGAACAACCCGAAGGATGTTGACAAATGTATGGCGCTCTCCATCCTAAAAGTGATGTTGATTGACTACATTTGTAGCCAAGAGATGGTGAAAGAGGTTTGAATAATATTGAGGGTAGCGTGGGAAGTGAGGAGAGCAATTTGGAACTGTATGTGCGGATAACGTAGCAAAGGAAATTAATTGGGAACTGTGTAAGAAAAATGCATTAGAACAAAAAAAAGTGATATGATCATAACCCAGAAGGAATTGCAGAGAACGAGAGAAATTGTTGCGGGATGTGACTATACAGTGTGACAATGTGATCGATGCATGATTGACAGACAGGTTGACAGGAAACAAAAAAACAACAACCATGTTCAGGGGAAGAGTGAAAGCAATGAAAGATTCTTCGCCAACTATTTATTACCTACCAGTCAAACATGTAAGATACGATAAAAGGAAGTCCAACATGCAGGCCGAATATGGATGCATACAAACTTGCTAGTCTCAGAAATGACATTCAAAAGAACAACAGGTTTACAGAAGACTTAGAGGTGAAGTTGAACCAACATCAACCACATTGAGCGTGAAGATGTATATGAGGAAAGAGTTCCAAATTTGAAAAATAGGACAAGGAAGAAGATGAAAGTCTAACAAATAATGTCAATGCTGGTAAAGTTAATGCGAAAGAAAATCAAGAAGTGATAGAAATGACAATAATTCATATTACATTATTATTACGGATTAAGATTATTGTTATCATCACTGAATTATCTTATCTGGCATGTTTGTAAAGTCTCTCTTATTTATGTAAAACATAAATAAGAGAGAGTTTACACATTGTCTTTTTGATTTAACGGTCAATTTTCAATGTAAAATGAGTCTATAAGTAGTCAACAAAGTACATTTTCTTTAGAATTATTCATATCTAAGAAGGATAAACTTTGTTAACTTTTTCCTTTGGGGCGGCGTGCCAGATTTCATTAATTGCTCATTGTATACACCGGATGACCAAAAAGCGTATAGTACATTGTAGTAGCTTTTTGATTAATGTTGCAATTTAGTCCGTCAAGGTTACCGTCAAGAAAGTGGACTTTCATAAAATGCTGGGAAAATGCAAGAAAAACTCTTAGTTTTGTTTTTTTGAAAACTGAGGAAATTGTCAACTAGGAAGAATAACCAAGTTTAACAATTTAACAGTTTTTATTAAAGACGTACATTGTTTCTGTTAAAAACTGCACCATTGATTCAGAAGACGAAACAAGGTGTTCATATTTTTTGCATTTGAACAGGGTCCTTTGAGTTACATATCTGTGGTTATTTTGAGCCACTCTACTATAGAAGGCACCAACACATTGAGTGAACTTTAGTTTCTTGATTGTGGATTTTGATAGTATGTCAGCAATATATAGACTCAATAATATTCTTTCCCAACATTAAACGTAGAGCCCAAGTTATTTACATGACATAAGGTTTGCTGTTCCTCTTTAGCCTACCTCTCATCCTGCTAAAAACATTTCGAAATTGTCTTGTCAAAGTCTGTATGACAAAAGTCATCTCTTATAAGTAGGTTATTGAAAAAATACTTTAAATTGAAAGATTTGACATACATAATGCTAGACCAAGTGTCTTTCTGCGACCATTTATAAATGTGCAGCCTTTCTGTTTTTTGTCTTTGAGATTTGTTAAATATTTAATGGATTGATGTACTAGTTGTGTTATATCATGTAAAATGTTGCTGCTTGTTATTGGTGTCTTATGTTGCTTCCCAAACGTAAAATTTCTAGTTGTGATGAACTGTATTGTGGCTTCAATATTTTGAAACTTGTAGTGACCTATATTTTAATGGAAGTGATTGCTGCTGCAAAAGACCAGTCTAGTGTTTGGTCAGCAACTTTGACCTTCATCTAATAACTTTGCTGGTTAACATGTACAACTTTCAACTTGTTTCGCAAAATCTTGTTTCTGTAAAAAATATGAATTGTTTATCAATAAAATTGAATTTTCATTTATTGGTTTTGCTTTTTGGTGTAAGTTGTAGTTTTTCTGTCCCCGAGAGAAATTCTTGCCAGCTTGATCACGTGCCATACATCCAACATGGAAAGGATGTGCCTTTCCAGTCTACTTGGGTGTATGAATAAACCCTTAAGTTCACCAATACTTCATCTAAGTCTTGTTACCATGGTGATATGTTTGGAATATTGTCTTACGTTATGGACTCGACAAACCATCTGTTTTCAATAAGTTACTTCCCTCTCGTACAATTTGCACAACAGCATCCGCGTTAACCTTATTGGTAATGAAGTAACTAATTGGATATGCCCAAATGTTTGGGCCGCAGATTCAAAGTACTCACCAACAATGTTAATATAATAATGTAATAAATAATGGCAAAATTCAATCTCATGAGACATCGCGTACTAGACATTTTCTATAACGTCTTAGCATTAAAAGAGCTCGATACCTTTCTTAAATGTAGTCTCTTTCTTTGTTAACATCATATACTAGTTATTCTGACTAAGAAGCATGATTTTATCGGCACAAATCTATGTAATCCCTAAACTAGACGGTTGGCTGGCTATTTTACCAACTAACTATGAGATGAAAGTTTTTCTCCGTTTTCCTGGTGGTCAGTAATTTTGTGGTCACGTTTTTGAGCTGCTAATGTGCATGATTAAGATAATTTACATCAATTGGTTTGTTACCAAACATTACAAAAATTGTGAAGTCAATGATATGATCGGGCAAGTAACAAGGCTGGCCAATGTCCGTTGAGCCAGCTCAAATTAAAGCTGAGGAGCCTGGAACTATCTTTACACGTTGCTACGGTTATTCCTTACATCTTGCTATCGGTGACATGATTAATTGCTGCCTGGGAACTAAATTTGAAATTTCAATAATGAAATGTATCATTGGCGTGTAATATTAGAATTGTTCGACTATTTCTTTGGTGTGATCTTAGAAAATATGTTCCTGAAATATAGAGATATGATGCACAGCACTATTATTTGTCTTGCTCGAGAATGTCAACGTGTCGCAAATTAAATATTGACGACTGCGCTCTAACAATGCCTTTTCTTTGTTTTGAAAGTTCAAAGAAGCAGCAAAGAGAATCGACATTGGAGATCCTGTTCTGTTGCAATAAGGCAATGTCAAGCACATTTTCTGAAGGAGATTTGTCATCAAACGTCATGATAACGAGAAGAGCGGATCAAACTTAAAAATAGACACAGTTAGAAACTGTATCAAATCTTGATTTCATTTGAATGATTATAGCATTATTAAGCAAAAATTGATCGCAACTCTTATTACTGGCCACTTTCATTGAAGACGTAAAGGCAAAAGCAATGGTGGATTTCCCCGTTTTATCACTATTAACTTCCTTGTAGTGACCATCTTGCACCAGATTCCTCTATGTATTTTTACACTACGATTTAGTTTATCTATGATTTTCTAAACTGTAAAATTGTAATTGCCCTTTTTGTATTTTGCAGAAATTGTATATAAGAATTGCAGATGTTAAAAAACTTTTAATTCCATTTCAAGAATCACTTTCTTGGGAGTAAAATGTAGCCTTTTCTTTTTATCTGTTGAGATCGTTCTTCTTACAAACAGACAAAATGCCTTCAAGAGTTATCTCCGTTCATTTCTCAGAAATCGTAACTTTGGCAGATTTTGCCTTATGGCGCCTGTTTAGAATACTATCCGTTAACATTCGCTTCTCAACATTCAAGACAGTAAAGGATATGTTCTCTGCAACATTCCCCAGCCCCTTTCCTTCAAATATATTTGGCCAAATAATTTAGATACATAGTCGTCCCCAGCTTTTGCAGGCTTATGCCGACCCTGGCTGCAAGTGGATTTTGAGGAAAAAGCATAGACATAGGAGTCATATCAGAAGTTGTGGGGAGGGGAAGAAAAAAGGGGGCATACAATTTTTAGAAAACGTCACCGCCTTGACGAGCTAACAAAAATTAATTTGCAACATACTTAGCCAGAGTAGTAAATTTGAGTACTCAAGATTATTAGCAATTTCTTTTTTAAGAGATGATTTTTGGGATTTTTCACAAACATATCACACGAATACAAAGATAAATAGAACATTACGTCAATTAAACAGTAATTATAGCCAACCTAATACATTAATAATAAACTCATCATATTGCATAATTACCAAAAATTAATCGATGTTTATTCAAGCGATTATAAGAAGTTTTTCAAATGACGTAAAATGGTGAAGGAAGCAAGGGACCACTGCCAGATAACTAGCTTTACCTGGCTGACAGGCATTTGACCACAGAAAAGGGATTAGGACCCAAATCCCTTATTCTACAATTGTGCAAAATTAATCAGCAGCTATTACATTTAATTGTGGGTTCACAATTGCATAGTGCCTTCTTCTTGCCCTGGACTTAATAGGCAATTTCAAAGCAAATTGGAGAATCAATAAACAGACATTTTGAAAAAAACCCCAAAACCATGACTCTTTTACAACGGGACATTTTCTACAAAAGGGGAATTTGTTAAGTTTTAAGAAACGTGGGGCAGGTCACCAAGGGCCCCCGGCTCCTAATTCTATGGGAGAATACAAAAGTCTACTAAATATGTTTCGTATATCAAAGCTACTCAAAAGTAGCTTTCTTGTAAGATTCGTGTAGCAAAACATACCCTTGAATTTATGAAAATGTTTATGTTTCAGTTTTAGATATTGTGCTGTTTTAAAAATGATATCAAATTGTCTTGTGAAGTTCCCGTGGCCTTGTTGAAGGTCATCAGGAGTTGCCAACTATTGACAATAACTGCAATCTAAAATTTGCATTCCCGGGCAAGAAGTATCCATTATATTGTTCAGATTTGGAGAGGCAGTCGTAGTTTGTTGGGCTGAACCATTAATAGCCATCACTTCTTTTTTATTACCAGGCAGCAGGTGAAAAAGGCAGATTGTGAAACTGCCATCCTCTTGCGTCGCTGTTATTTTCTATTTCTTTGCCATTGCCTTTCTAAGTACACTTTTGCCCAAGTCTCGCAAATTGATACATACTATCCAGGTAATACTTTCAGGTTATTGTTAAGATAAGGCTTCATAATAAGAAATTAAAAGATACATAATTTTTGCGTCTTTTCTCTCGAGGTTTGCATTTACTTAGGACCTTTTAAGCTTGCAAATTTTAGCGCCTCAAAACTAGTAAGGACTTAGTTTCATACCCACAAGTCGATCACGATAATCCAAAGACTTACTTTCAGGACAGTGTTGGCATATTTTGCTAATCTAGAATAGCGAAACTATGAATGGTATAGTGTTAATCTACATTGTTAACTTTACATCCTAATGACTGTTAAGGTTGACTTACGGTTTGCGATACTCTCCCACTGCGACAATAAATCATGTTTATCTTTAGGGTCAAGGTCTGTCAGAAAGGAACTTCAAATAGCCAGTGAGTCTAGATCTCTTTTTCTAATTGAAGTGTGGAGACCCCATCCATTCAAACATTGATGACTTTTGAATAAGACATAATCCACTGTACGACATAATGGCTTAAATTTCTGTGCTTGATAGTCGGTCTTGATTATCACCATAATCACCGACTCATCCGCAGTTCCGTTACGATTTAACTCCTGGTCCTTAGGTATTATGGAGATGGTGGTTAAAAGGTGAGGTATAATTACATGTGGGTGCATCAAGATGTAAGGAGTGACTGCCTTCTTTTTCATTGAAATGTAAAAGGTTCTTTCCAGCAGACAATGAGCTTTGCCTAAGTTACTTTCATCTCTATATTTTTTAAATAGAATTTAAGTTCTTCAAGTCCATTAAGTTAACGCAAGCTTAAAGTTGTTTAAGATAGATATAAATATTGGATGTATACTTGAGGAAGGATAATGAAGCTTTCTGTGCAGTAGGTTACGTCTTGCACGTGGGCAGTGCAGTTGTGATTTGGTATTCCTTTGTTTCTTGTAAAGATGTTTTGCGATAAATCAATTTTATAAGAATCGGTTTCGATCATTCAGAAACTTCAAACTTTGGACATTCTTAGGTATTTTGTCTACGTACAAATTGTCTCTGTATATACTGGCGTCTCATGAAGCTTATTTGTAGATGATTCCTGGCCACTTTGACCTGCAATTAGTTTCACGTCATAATTTTATCATATATATTACCATCCAGTGAGACTTCATGCTAATACTGTTATCCTCGAAAGTTCCATTTTCTAGGTTTCTTTCTGATGACCCTTTGTTTGGAATGCTCTCCTTTAATAAATAGTCCAATTTTAATGTTGTCATCCAATTAAGGTGGTTTGTTACTTACCTGTTTGGCTTGTTTGCCAAGAAATTTTACTATTTATGTGGTCATTGAATGAACCTTCGATTTACATATTGTTTGCACATGAAGCAACCAAGTGGACTTTTTCACCGACTTGGTAGTCCATGTTTATGCTTTAATCCGGCCTTCCCTTTACATGTTCTTTTATCGTGAAAAGAGTTGTTTCGGTCAAGTAACCATCAAGGCCCTTGAAAATTCTTGACTTTATGGACTCAGTAGAAGCCATGTAGACAGGAGACTTATCAAGACATGAGTCGTATGCTTTTTCAAGGCCCTTGATAATAGTTAAACGTTTCATAAGAAAGACTGTTTACACCAGGAACGATGTTAGGACTATCAGTAGAAGCTTTAACTTTTGGTTTTATTACCGTTGCATTTGTTACAGTGGGTTGTAGGAAGCAAATTTAAAACCTAAAATTTGCCATCAAAAAGCAAACACCTGAATTTTCCTGTAGCCATGAATTTTAGCCAGGACCATATTTAGTCATATGTCTATTAGTCACATATTGATTTTTTAAGGAGGATTTACGCCCAGGTTTCTTCCGGCTTTGCTCTTTACCTGCTCGTAGGGCTCGCCAACATCAGTTGAAGTAGTCTAGGGAATGTATTTTAAGCTGATCTCCTACACTGAATTCTGAAAAGTATGAAAGGCTGTCAATACAAGACTTTCTAAGTCAACATGAAGCACAGAAGTTTCAAAATCTTGTGCCCCTCCTAGTAGAGCCAACTATTCCTGAAACGCCTCTTGCTTTGATGTGGAACGAGCTTTCGTTTCCCACAGGACGTTTCAAGAAGAACATGGGATGGAAAAGTGTTTGTGATGACCATCGTGGATTATCACTTTGTCTATAGTCAGCACAATCTTGACTAGACCAATTCAAAGCGAAGTCATCAAACACATCGTTAGTGACATTTACCGTGAATCACAATGTGGCTTCTGTTTCGAGCGTGGGGCGAACGATATGCTCTTTTCTCATAATCAGGATAGAAATCAAGCAAAATATTTTTCAATTTTTTTCGATGTTAGATCATTTGGAAAGTTTGATCTCATTTTGATTAAAACCTAATGCTAACAACGGCCAAAAAGCAAAGAATCCAGTGTCATAACTAGTGTCATCTTGTTGTCTTTCCTGTCCTTTCACTTGATTTGATTTGAATCAAATGAAATCATTTGATATGCAGTTGCTGTCCAGTGTTGCTGCAGATCAGATTTTGAGCTCAGAATTATGGAAATGGCAACGTTGATGAGTTATTTTGCCAAATAGAGAAAATGGAATGGTGGAGAAGATGAGAGTGAAACTGTTGTCTCGTCCAATGATTTATCCATGGCAGAAAACAAGGGAGAAAGATGCTGCCTAGCAAGTATCAGTTCAAGAATTGATATTGAAGAGTCCTCTGAGATAGAAACAGTTAAACCAGGCAAAAGATACGCAGAAGTTTTTTTTGAAAATAAGCAAGAAGCACAGCAACCCCTATCTAAAGGATTACCAAATCTATAATGGCCAGTGCTTCCAATAAACATCTAAATATTTCCTCCAGTTTCTCTTCATTAACGTTCCTCTTTATTGGTAATCGATGCTAGACTGTCTTTCAAATGTCACCTCAAGGTCTTTCCACTTCATATAGTTAGTAATGTGCATGGTACTCTGCTCGTGAGATTTTACTGTATCATAAAGTTTTATTCAATTGCTTTTGTAGTCTATTTTTGGGTATATGAATAAAGATCGTCTTTGAGATTGTGGGTTTATGATAATCAAACAGTATGAAAAACAAAAGTGTTCCTAACAGCTATCATCCAAAGCCAGCCAGTCTTTCCATATCATTTCGCCATTTCGTATTATTCTCAAAAGAATGCTGATTGGAAAGGCTCTACTATTTTGGTTCCTTGGAAACCTACCTGGATTCGATGGGAGACCTTTGACAGTAATTTCTTCTCTGTCTTTTTGTTTGGTCTTTCCGAGCTGGCAACATCATTTCTTACCAAAAAACTTGTTTCCTGACATTCGGATCCGAAGTACGATCATCTTCATTTCTGCTTGGTTGGCCTTTGTTGAAGGGAAGTGTATATCTGTTGTTCCAATTTACCATGGTTAACTTCCAACATTATTCTTTTCCTTCACTTGGCTGGACCTCCTGCCCTTCTACACTAGTCAAAGGAGGCATTTGCGATCTTTTCTTTTCTGGCATCTTGCGCTCAGTAATTTTTCCCTAACCAAGGCGCTGAAACGTTCTTGCTCATTTTGAATCGTTTTCCAGTTGCTTTGACTTTTCTTCTGGCTTGGCAGGTCCAGATTGAAACTTTCTCCCTTTTCAACTGTTCATTCAGATACAACACCAGCCCGCAAGAAAAAAAACACAACAAATACCATTGGTTATACCGACTGAATTATGTAAAGACTGGCGTAACTATGCAGTCATCAGCATTTATCAAAAGGATCTTTACATATAAGTGATGACAGACAGGTAACAGTCTGTTTTTTCTTCTTCCTAGTCCAGAATCGTTGCCTGTACTTCTGAAGTCGTCTCAGGTATCTTCTGAGCAATAAGACTTTTGTAAGTGCACGAGATTTCAGTGCTAAAAGATATCTAAGATTTACAGCAGCCATGTTTGAGTACTCAACTGGTGATTTTGGCGCCAAAACATAGCTCCTCTTGTGGAAATCAGACATCATTATTTTCGCCGCGAAAAAATTTGCATCGCGCGAAAAAAGTCGCCTAGTGGAAAAAGGACTTTAGGCCCGAAGCTGAGGGGTCGGGGCTGAAGGGAACGGGCCTCCTCAAAATTTCACAAATCAAATTTGTGCCCCCTCAAAAATATATTTTTTCCAATTATTTTTTCGATGTTTGATCATTTGGAAAGTTTGATTTACTAGATAGTCAATTTGAATCTGGTCTAGATTAGCAATTGGATTAAAACCTAATGCTAACAACGGCAAAAAAGCAAAGAATCCAGTGTCATAACTGGTGTCATCTTGTTGTCTTTCCTGTCCTTTCACTTGATTTGATTTGAATCAAATGAAATCATTTGATATGCAGTTGCTGTCCAGTGTTGCTGAAGATCAGATTTTGAGCTCAGAATTATGGAAATGGCAACGTTATTTTGAATGAATTATTTTGCCAAATAAAGGAAATGGAATGGTGAAGAAGATGAGAGTTAAGCTGTTGTCCCACCCAATGACCCATGGTAGAAAACGAGGCAGATAGAAGCAGCCTAGTAAGCACCAGTTAAGGAATTGATATTGAAGAGTCATCTGAGAACAAAACAGATCAAAATGAAATTTGGAACAAAACTGGGAAGGTTTTGTGCTGACTGGTACCAAACGTTTTTGTGGTTGGAGTACAACGAAGAACTAGACTGCTTTTGTTTCCATGCTGAGTGTTTGTGGCAAAGCCTTCAGAGAAAACCTTGGCACATATTGGGCTTTACAACTGGCAACATGCAAGTGATAAGATGAAAGAATTGTCTGGCCATAACAATTTCAGTATTTACAAACAAGCAATGACCACCTACGAACAGCACAAACTTCGGAAGACACTGAATCGAAAATGAAGCTCACTCACAAGATTTGTTGAAATCCAACGCAAGTTCAAAGTGTCAGGATGTAGCCCTCAGCTCATCAGTTTTCAGACAGCTCTAGAAAAGTAGACAAAAAAACCTAACATATATGCAATCGTTCACATATTATAGGAGTATTTTGAGCTCAAATCTTTAATTAATTTATCTTTTTGTTTTCTGGTTAAAATTAGTCACTGTCAATCGTAGTTGATTCCTGTACCAGAGGACTGCACAAATTCGATAGTTTGGGTTCTAATCCCAAATTTAAACTTGCAATATCCAGCTTGCAAGAAACTTGTCTTTATTCACTAGAGCACTGCTAAAAGATGACCTTATGACCTTACTGTTTAAAGTATTGTCTTCTCAGCGCATGTTACGTGTTCTTAACGGATCGTATGCATTGTGTTTAATTTGATAACTCAGTCATAAAGAAAGATATGCTATAAAGTACTTGCTCCTCTTACTTACCTCTCTTTTGGTGCCTCAGCCCTTACTTTACTTTACTTTTATCTTCTGTAATGTTACCAGGTGTTCAAAGTTTAAGCCATAGCCAACAGCAGAAACATGTTAACTAGAACAGTTTCCGAGATTTACTAACCATGGACATGCCAGGTTGTCGGGACTACCATTCCTTATTACATTACCATTACACATACCTTTCGTATTATAAGTAAAAGTTCAAGAGATGCAGCCAAAAAAACTTTTCATATCTTGTAAACCGACTTAGAATTCGAGAGCAACAGAAAGGTAGTTGATACCTTATTTCGCCTTTGTAGAAAATGTGGAAAACATCGTAACTAATAATCTGTCAGAGGAGACTCACGACTGCACCTTATCGATTCATTAAGATACTAAGCTAAGTAGTTATTATGGTAGTCGAAATTTCAAACTAGTAAAGAAATAACAATTTAGTAAATGAATATAGATGGAGAACAGACTAACAACGATTCTTGTTTTAGAACGTTGGTCATAACTAGTGTAATGTTAAAGCAACCATTTATCACTAACCTGACAAAAATCATTCACATCTCCGAACAGATAGCTAGTAAATCAGATATATTTTAAAAACGGCATCAAAAGATGTAGCTAGACATATCTTCAAGTTATCCATTTAAGCACTGAAAACCGAAGAAGAATGTTTGATGCATGAGTTTACATTTATTTATTAGATCGTTTGTCTGAGTCAGTACAAGTAATACTCTCATAAAAGTGTTAAAGAATTAGTGATAAAAATATATCTAGTAAAGTTAATCCTCTAATATTTTCAACGACTGTGAAACAATTTCCCCGCTTATGCATGTTTTAAACAGTTTAATATCAAAATAACGTAAGCCAAGAAAGTTTACAAGTCAAGACTGTTTCTAACCTTGATGGTGAAATCTCCAAGAGTTTAAAAAAAATGCTATAAATATACAATTTCTTGTTAATCTCTGACAAAAATTTCCTGATACACGTCAACTTTAAGACTTAATATTTACTACAGAACCACTTGGCTATTGGTTTTGTGCATGACATCAACAACAAGACTTAAAATACAGTGCTTTAGTAGGAAATGAACTGACCATCAATTTACAATATCTCTAATACATTTTCATAGAGTTAGGTCAGGTTGACATTTGTATTTTATTTATGATGCGCTTCTTCAATGTGTAGCTCAAATCCAAGAAATTAAAAACACTATGACGTCATAAGGTAGGTACTTTTTACGGACAATTAATTGATAACTTGTTACGTCCTTTTTGCCATACTTTGAAAATTTCCTCAAAATCCGTCCATATCTTTGTTACTTTTACTCCTTGCACATGAGTAACATTTTCGAAAAACGAACGAACGAAGAAACCAACAAATAAGAAAAAACGAACTAACGAACCAAGAGAACAACAAGCCCTTTTAGCAGAAGTAAAAAGTTTTATGATGATACAGATGCGTATAGCATCTGTCCCTTTTCTGGTCTGAATAAATTTTTATTGATTAAATGACATTTAACACTATGTTGAGAGATCATTTTCCTTATTCTTTCATTCTTTTTCTTGCTGAGATAAGGCAATGCGATTGAAAACTGTCAGTTTATTAAACGATGACACGTTGAGTCAAATACATACTGCCCCAGCAGATTATTTCTAAAATTGTTTAAATTTTCTCCCATACAAAGGGTTAGGATTTCAAGTGTAAGGACTTGTCAAATGGCACCTGAAAGTTGTCATGCTAAACCAAATGATCAGTTATTAACAGAGATTAGTTTAAAATAAAGCATTGAATTTTACTGCTTTTAATGGTGTGCATGTTGATGGCCATTCAAGCATTTATTCCTAGTCAGATACCAAACAATTAAATTTGCAGTGAAGGGGCTTAGCCAAGCACCACAAGGGGTCAGCGCCTGTCCAAACCTGCGTTAAGTCTGGTCCAATTGATGTAGACAACACAATCATCTGTTAAGCACTTGCTTACGAGGTGTTGAAAGCTGGATTAAACAGCATCAAGTGACATAATCAGCATGTACAGGGATTTATACGAATGAACTGAAACTTCATGATACTCAAAAAATAATAAACCTTACTTGTAATGCATGGTTTCTAGCAATGCCAATTATAACCTTGGGAAAACTCAAGCAGTTACTTACAATGTGCTTTCCAAAATTGCCGGGAGCAAACCCAGTCCACGGGTAGCTCTTAGATCTGATTTCCATTCATCATTTTATTACAGTATGCATTGTAAAATAAGAAATAGTCGCCCTTCACGGAGGTCATGGAGTGCTGATTCCAGTAACAATAGCTTATTGTATGATGTTTAAACCAGTCTGCCGTGGAAAATATATAAAGTGGTCTTATTACTGGAAAGATTTTTTCTGATTATCAATTAAAGCATTTGTCATTTTCTTGTGTACGTGAATGGAAGATTCTGTAGTGAATAGGCACAGAGGATAGAAACTTAGAATTACTTTTAAAAAGGACAACAAAATATACCCAGATAAGACCTGCGTGAGACATGAGCTTGTACGTTATTCATCAAATTTGTACCCTATATATGTTCTCACTTTGATTACACTTGCCAACTTCCGGCCCCGAAATTACAGCATGTTGTCCATGTTTTGCAGATGAAATGAATATTTTCCTGGGTGGATTAAAGTAAATACGTATATAGCAAATGCCGACTACAAAGTAATTAATTAACATGATCTGCTTGGATTGCACCAAGTGTTGTTGCATATAGGACTTTAAATATTATTACATTATCGATTCAGGTAAGAATTATAGTCAATAATGACAACAACAAGGCTAATAATTCCCAAGGAAAGAGGTACTACATGATAATATAAAACTTTTTCTGATGTTTTGTCAAATAGTTTTGACATCGTTTGAGAAACAATTTATGATACACATTATATTTATCATTATAAATTAAGTTTTATGTTTTACAAGCAACAATTACAAATTACGCAAATAAGACAGTTTGTGTAAGGTTTAAAAGAAAAAAATTAAAAAGTACAGATCGTGGTCCCAAAGGTCATATATTTTTCATTTCCTCGCACTATATTCTTTAGCAGAGCACGTTTTCTGAAAGTTAACTGATTTTTGATACAACCCAAGGCAACTTTACGAATCGAAATCGAGAGTTGCATCAATAAAGTAACGGATTAATGGTTTCCCTAAGATATCGCGATGGTCTCAGTAAAGAGTACATCGCATCCAAATTTATTAATAAGGAAGGTTTATAACCTTCGTGCAGTTTATAGGCTTTCATGGCGCAGATCACTATTCACAAACAAGAGCGCACTAAATCAAAATCACTTATGGGTTCTACTCCAACGCCTTTCGAAGAACTGTGTCATTTGACTTGTGACATGATTCATATTTAGAAGTACAAAATGTAAAATAGACGGATAGTAATGCTGTTAAGCAAGCAGTAACGTCAGACCATGAAAGTGGAATCAAATGTGCGAATGAAAAGCCAAAGAAAAATTTCTGGGAAGAGGATACTTGTATTGTACTGTAAAATGCAATATCGTTACAATTGCTTAATATGAAGAGTCTATAAAAATTATAGGCTGTAAAAGCGATTTAACTTGCTTCCTTAACAATTTGACCTACTTCCTTTGCAATCTCTTGGCACACAAAATTCACTTTGTCTGAACATTTTTGTGTGAAGTAGACATTTCAGGTGATAATCCCTTGGTTACATGCATTTCTAATAAAAGGTCGGAAATGAAATTCGTTACGTCAGAAATATTTTACAGAAATCGCGGTTTTTGGAGCCTTGGGAACTGAGTACCACTGGCAGCTATGAAGTACACAGCATAGATTGATGTGATCTGTTTGTTTTGGCATCAGTGAGAGTGTGCTAAGTTGATAATGTGTCCTTTGTCTTTTTTGGCATTACTAAGATCTATTACAGTTGTGGGCCACCATTGTGTAAAATGGTAGTCAATAGAAAGAAAAAAAACTTGAATAGACGAATACTTAGAACTCAAGACGTTTACAATTCCCTGTTAACAAGTGGAACATGTGGGTAACGAACACGAGGAAAAAATAAAACCAGATAACATCGAAAAAGCTGATTAGAATGCTCTTGATGTCCTGATGTAATAAAGTATCATAATTACAGACACGTAAATATGATTGGAGACTTTATTAAATTGATGCATTGAGGTAATTTAGGGCATGTGTTAGGCATTATGATAAAATCTAGATTTAGGAGGCTTTTCCTCCTTGAGTTAATGGAAATGTATTTAAGGTTGGCGTAAATGATGAATTGGAGTATTCAAAGCGATGGTATATAGCTGTTACTCTTGTGATGATCTCTTGTGTAAACCTGTACCACCCATCATATTGAGAAGAAAAAGATTATATTATGCTATTGAGCAAAAAGGCATACAGGAGACATGGGTTGAGGGCCATGGTGACTCAACTATTATAATTGAATAGTGATAAAACATTTTCAAATACAAAGAGGACCGACGACAAAATTGTTGAGTGTTCTTCTATTTACTTTGTTAACGTGATTAAGTTAATCAGAATTTTGATGAAAGGCAAGTTAAGTGTAAATTATTATCCAACGACTCGACAACATTCAAATTAAGCTATCTAGAATAACGGACGATAAAATTAAATCTTGTATATCTACGTTGTCATTCAAGATAATAATATAATATTTATCAGACTTTTAATGAACTATTGACTCGGTAACAATGCATAAATGATGATTGCATGAATAAAGTCTAGAAAATTCTATCAGAGTAATATCAAGACCTTTACAAAGTAATTTGACAAGCACAGTGTCATCGATAGCGTCTCTGAGGTATGATACAGGAATCAGATCGTATTTAAACCTACTGATTCTACACAGAAGAAAGTTCGCCTTGAAATTTTGCGATATTGCACTGCAATCATTCTTAAAAGCTTTTTCGTATGGATCGTTAGAAAGTAAAGTATAGATATATGACAACCTTTTTATAAGTAATATGTATCAAAACCAGTCAATCATCAACAAGAAAGGAGACAAATAGAACATGAAGAATTAAGGCACTGTCGGAAGAGTCCAAGTGAAAAAAAGAATTTCTTCTGCCTAAGGATTTCAGGTTTTCTTGTTTTAATGTAGACAGAGTCCAACACGTTTAGATGGAAGGACTATCGTGTCGCAATCATCAAATCATAACGTCTTAGTTATGACCATTTCAGTTGTATTCAAATGAACGTTAAATTGCTGCTTTTCTGAACAACAAAGAATACGTCCAAGGTGGGGATTGAACCAGCTGAGCTAGGAGCACTTTGTTCCTAAATTTAAGTCAAGATTAGATTATTGCGTCAATACAAAGCTCTCCCTCTAGAGGTGAAGTAATGAGACTCGATGTCTGATAACCGACGTTTGAATTTTGCTTATGTCAGTGCCAGACAGGAATCTAATGATTTGATATTTGCGTAACTGCAGGACTATCTAGCTGTCAAGGAGGTTTTAAGCATTTTACTGGCCAGTACATTCGCTGGGAATCATTTAGTCCAAAAATAGAGGAAAATCAACCCTATCAGAACACGTGTCTATATTTGTTCAAAATCTAAACTAACTTCGGAACTGTGGAAAATAGGAAATGTAATCAAAATTTCCGACGAAAATTTTTCCTCGTTATTCTTTGTCTCTCTAGAGCTTCCTTAACTGTCGCATGACCCTGTCTACCGAAAGACATTGGGAGTGATTAGCAACAAAGTGCCACGTTTGTACAGCAGATCATTTGGGATGTACCTCTGGGAAGCGTGACGTGGACGACAAGGCAATACCTATCTGCAGCAGTTCAATAGAAAACCAAATAAAATTATCCATAGCGAATACGATTGAGAAACCTGAAAATAATTCCCCATAGAGGTTATCGATGTTTTGCTTGGACGTGATACACAAAGAAGACCTACAATTGAGTTAAATAGCAAAACTATAAATGCCTGAAAACAAAGGTTTTTTTAATTATGACAACAAAAACCCTGAAAATAGCTTAATCAGTTTTAAATAAAATAAGTATATTTTTGTTTACGTGTTTCAGGAAGTGTCCAGGAAACCATTTGCATTTTTTCGAATCTTGTGTAATTTTATAAGAATGCGAACTCACTGCTATAAGTGTTAGCTGTCGAATGATAGATGCAATGTAAGAACCTTTATGCAAACGTTTTCAAATAGAATGATGTAGCCAGATGACTTTGCTTGGAATGGGTCACTTTCAAACTTTTCCCCACAAACTTTCCCAATAATTTAAAAAATCAATTAAAACCTAAGACATGTAAATTGCACAATTATTACCAACACTAAAGGAGACTGGTCGAAACACTTCAGGACGCAGAAATTGTTTTTGGTGTGCGGTGTTGGAGGCAAAGAATGTCCAGAAATATATTTTTTCATATTAAATTGCCTTTTACGTTCTATCTCACGTGTAAAAAACTCTCTATCTCTGGTTGACTCCTCCTTCCTGCCTTTCACATCACACTTATTATAAAACCATTGTGGAGTTTAGTGCCAACTTTTAAATTGCTTTCATTGTATTGTGCAATGTTTTAATCCTAGACTTAAACATTCTGTCTTAAATATTCGCGTGGAATTGCATATTTTTATACACAAGCGTAGAAATATATATCATCTGTTGTAACGTGCATAGTGTGAGTCTTTGTAAGTAATCAAATTTTTTCCACATCAAACGTTTTTCATACAATAATTTTCTTTTGATTTACTTTGATTCCAATTTTTTTGGCAGTTCAACGACTTGACCAGCGTGTTGTGACCAGTTGGTGTATTACATACCAGAGTACATCTTCTTCACTTTATAAATGTTAAAATCTTGTAAGGAACTGATAGTACAGCAAAATGATCTCCATGGTCAGGTATTCCCGCAAAAACTGCAATAACTATCAAGTGTGGTTAATAACTGTAACAATGTATGTATATCACTGGCGGATCAAACCAAGCCATTGAACTCAACAGATATTACAGATGCAACATCATAAGTTTAAGAAACCACACCATCCTTTTCAATGTTGTGTTGACAATTTGTCTATAACAAAGTAGAAGTAAACCTTTTCCGGATTGGTCCCGCACAGTTGCAATGTGAAAGGTCTTTTCACGAATAATCTTGTTGCAAATTTAGTGCACATCCAAAGCAACTACTTGCACTCCATTCTCGTTGGTAATACAATCAATCGTGATTACTTGCTTCCACCAAGAGTTGCAATAAGTAACGTATTGTAATTTATTTATATTCTAACCAACGTTTTTTCACTGCAGTTCGATTATCAATTATTTTATAAAGATTTGAATAAAGAAATTGCTTAAGGTGTCTTTATCTTGGGGCAGACCAACAAGGAAAATACATTTAACATGTACAATACCTAACGTAGAACAGATGAAATTATCATATGCAAGTGTACAGCAGTTCATTTTCAGACATTGGTCTTTCCTCCATTGCAGAAAGTTGTTAGTAAGGTGACATAGAACATTACCTTACATCCCCATCGATCAAGCTGAAACTCTGCGATTATCTTAGTAAACTATTTCTAACGCCAACCCGAAGTCCAGCATATAGTAATTTCGTCGTTTATTTGCAAGTGTTATAGCCAGGAGAGGTACTATTGTTCTCGCTTTAAGAGGTAAGGGTTTTATCTTTCAGTTCTTAGGAGAGAAGGTCGAAACACTTTTAAGCAGCTAATTAAATCAACAATTACCCCCGACAGAAAAGCATTGGACTTCTTACAGTAATCTGAATTACTACTTACAGGATTCATGAAAAGAAATCTGCTTGCTACTTCTATATAATCTCTAAAAAGAAAGGAGAAAATAATATCCGTTGCTTTCAGACTATGATTTACTGCCAGGTTGATCCTAGATCATTAGTGGTTGATTAAAGATTAATATGTTTGACGTCACTTCCGCTATGCATGATTTATTACATCTTTATTATATGATCTAGTAATTGTAATTTGAATAAAACACGCGACTAGTGCAGTATAAATTAACTGCATATCTGAGTTCAAGTGAGAGCCTGGTACCAAGCTCCAGTTTATCATCGCTTTCAGTCTAACTAATTTTGTGTTTACAAGATCACCGTAGCCTTCATTTATCTTGAACTTGTACAAATGGCAGATGATATGTATATTAGTGGCATGAAAACGTTTAAATGCAAAGTTATGAGCCACTTGACACTCATGCAATTACATAGCACGATAATGAAGGTGGAACGCTGACATTTTCACTATTTCTGTCATTGCTCTCACCAGAGGGGAGATGATAAGAGAGTTATTGAATGTCCTCACAAAAATTTGAAATACTTGTCTGCGTTTGATCATATTGATAAAGCTAGCACAGTCTGGGGATCAACCGTCAAAATTTGCCAGTAATATTCAAGGCAAAGACGTGCTAATAGTCTTATCACTTTTTAACTTATCTTTTGGTGGTCTAGAAAACATAGCAAAACATACCTTAGAGGTCCTTTTAATTCCAACTCTTTACGGTGTGAAAGTTCTCTATAAGTAAAAACGAGACGACTATGTAATTATGTTGATGGTCGAAAACTAGTCAGCGAGAAACGGCAATGACACGGCATAGCTCGGCACAGCACGGCATGTCACGGTTAGTTGATAAACGTTGTTCACATGAAACATTTCGTCCAGTGTTAACCAAACAGTAGTTCACTTCGAAGGACAGTCATCTGACGTTTCCAACCCAGGTCGGTAACAAAATATTGAGACCTGAATAGGTCAGTATCTCTTAAAATTTTAGAATGTGCTAACTTGTTTAAGAGTGACACTTTTAGCAAGCAGAGTAAGGTCGTCTGTTTATCTGGGTGCTTTTAAATCTCTCCATATTAAATACAGAGGTACCTCAGAGAAATTTTATCCTCACAATTCGTCTTATTGTTTTTACTCTTCGAGCAACGACTATCATTTGGTATTTTTCGCCGTTGTCTTTGATTGAATGTTAACTATCCCTCCTCTGGTCCATACTACAGTATTTTGGCGACCATGACGCGAGAGATTTCACTCAATCCAGCATTCTTCCATATTTCACGTTATAATTACTCTGTGTAATGCATAAAGAAAAATGGCTACTCTAAGCATGCAGGGGAGCACAGGCGGTAAGGAGGAAAAAGAGATGGAGTGAAGTATAATTCCATTCTTGAACTCGACAAAATGTTATTGTGAAATAAAGCGTGGGTCTTAAATCAATAATTTCATGACAATGTTGTACACAGGCACAGCAAATTCACTGACAAGCTACCGTCAATGCAATGTTGTTAAGAGCTTTTTTCAGTGTACGAGTTAAACCTATGAAGTTCTAAATAGAACGATATGCAGAAATAATCTTGTCTGCTTGTATTCAAACATTTTAAGTACATGTTTTTGCAAACAGCTTGTAATGTACATTTAACATTCAAACGACAAATTGTGTTTTCATGAACACGTTACTTAATTTAAAAACATATTTCTAGGTACAGGCTAATCAAAAAGTAGGTTTTTCAGGCAAATTATTTAGTAAAAATTTACCTTTCCCTTGTAGACCATAAAAAATTTATTATCAATCACAGCACACAACTTAAATAAAAAGAGGTTTATCTATATTATTAAAACCTTTGATATTTCATCGATTTGGTATATTCTGAGATACTGAAGTTTTGGCTTACTTAAAAATTCTTCGTTTCTTTCATAATTTGAAAATCAAGACCACGACGAACAACTGCAAGAAAGGACCAGTCCTTTGTTAGCTATTTCATGTTTTATATAAACAAATATATCACAAAATCAATTCATCAAGATATTGCATGGATTCAGCTTGTTATTCCATGCTTTTATATAAACAAATACACTTCCCAAATCAATCCATTAAGATATTATATGGATTCTCCTAGAACGTTAACAAAAGGAGCATTAACAAAAGTATTTTGTGGGAATAAAAGGCTTAGCCAACAAGGGACTGGTCCTATCTTGCAGTACTGAAATGTTGTTCGTCGTTGTCTTAATTTTCAAGTTCTTAATACGACTGCGTTTTCCACCTGATGTGTCTTTCATAATTTATCTGGAAATGACTGTATTTACCCATCAAAACTGATTTCTCAGAAACAAAATAATTCAATACAACATTTGTAAGCCATGAAACACCTTCGATTACATGCGACCACAGGCGTGCGAGTTGCACGAAAGAAAAGGGGCAACCGATTGTTTCTACTAACTTTTGAAAAACTTTTCCTTGAATAGCCATCAAATTCCAACCTTTTTGTCTGGCTTTGAGATACTGACATCTCACTCAGCTGCCTGACCTAAGCGCGCATGCAGTGGGATGAAAACAATAAAAAATATTGATAAAATGCCTACCCTCTGGCTTGCTTTGCTGGCAATGTTCTATGGACCTATGTTCTAAAGATGGTAAAGAAACTTTGCTTTAAAATTAGGATTTTAAATACAAGACATTAACAAAATAGATAATTAAGCGAAGTAATTTTAAAGGAGTATGAAGGGACTGTAAAAGTACAAGAAATTACTCCCTGACTAACATAGTGCCTTACTTGTTGTTAGCTATTTGTTAACTGCTATTTTGTTACTAAGCAGCTTGTGTTTTGCCTTCGTTTGTTCGTTCGTTTGTTTGTTCACAGCATAACTCAAAACATTCAAAGATCGAATTTCCGCACTAAGTTGAACATGGTCCCAACGATCGAGATCATGTTCATATTTGCAAACATCACTAAAACATCACTAAAGGTATACCTAGCTGCAACAGAGGTGTTCTTCTCTCTCTCACAGCTGTCTAGCTTTTAATTTAGAAACGTCAAATTGACATCATGTATGCCAGGAAAGACAACCAACGCTTGACATCTTTACGGTACTCTCATTTGTTCTTTTCCTTAGATTCGCTTGTTCTTAGTCACATCAGTCTCTCTCTTTCTTATCACCTAAATTGCATGAGTACTTTGTGATTGCTCAACTTTGCCGCACAGAAGCAAGAATGTCAACAGGAGAGTCAATGATACAGTATAAACTGTCTGAAAAAGATCTCTTTTATTAATATCTAATCAGATTAAGATAAAACTAATGGAATATTCGATACAAAAATGAATGGTAGTGATATCTGAAATATAGTAGGCGTTGATGAGAATTGCTGGTATCTGACCAATAGGGGATTATATTGCGATAAGTTTTATTGGCGTAACAGCAGATCTTAAATGACTTAAGTTTACTTTGTACCCTCTTTGCTTGGATAGAAAAATAATCGGTAATTCTGCGGTCCCCTGTAAAGAGACCGCGGAGTATTATCCCTAATTCATTGTCAATATTCAAGCTATGGAGCTACTGGACTATATTCTATGAAACAGACAAAATGTGAAGCTAAAAAATTGTCAGGACGAGGTCATCTTGGAAGCTAAGAGAATTTGCTATTGACGATATTCTCAAGGGTAACCAACACTAACTTGGATATTGAAACTGACATAAAAATTTAGGATCTGATTTAAGGTGACGACAGCTGAGTTTGATTGACCATTTTCGTGTAGATTTAGCGTGACACACATCTACTAACGTTGAAACTCCAATGGTGATGAAAAAATATCATATCAGTCATGGTTCATAGTATATTGTCTTCTAAGTCACATGTAGTGTTGCTTTGTCGTAACGTCTTACTTCATACAGATTTATAGTTACTTATACCTTGCCTGTCAGGAACGTAGTTTTGACGTTTTTGAGAGGAACAAGAAGAAAACCTTTCTGAATTATAGCCCAAATCCCATTAGATGTTTATATAATTTAGTACGTGCAAGGTATAATAAAATTTTCGCTTATATGTAAAGAACTGGGTAGTAATACTTCTAATATCCATTACAAAATCCGTGTTAGTGTTTTGAGTTTGAATCCTGTTCAGGGAAGAAGAATAATGGTTACCTGATGGCGGCAAGGAAGGACATTCATCTAGAAGATTTTCTCAACATATACTTAAACAGAGTTCTTAGACACTTCGTGTTGGAGGCATCTACAAAGCCTCCTGATGTATATTATATATACTATGCCTTCAAAGAGGGGGCAGAAATAAATCAAGAGTTGCGTAGGAGAGAATATCTCTGCTGTCCAATAGATCTACGCCTCTACTATTTATTGTAGTGGTAAAATACTTTGTATGCGAATGCTATGTATTGGTAGTGTGACAAAGACTGAGTGCGTGAGACAATCTTTTATTTAAATAGTAGTTCTAAACCTAGATCTACGTATGGAAATTGTATGTCCTATGTGGGATTTTCTCTGTAAATACAATTTGGCGATACAATTCTAAACATACTTCAAAGTTTGAAACATCATAAAATGTTACGCGAGCGAAACAGCACATTTTGCAAAGAAACCTGGCCAATCAAAAGGCAACATCAAAAGTGAACCAGAAAAAAAATTGGTCCAAGTAAAAAGACGAATGCTTTTCATCTAGCTTTTAAAATAGGATTTAAAACATCTGGTGGAAGAACACCGGAGACAATAGGCCAAAGAACTTAGACCTCTGTTGCCGACTGTCATGTACCTAAGTTGGGTAGAGAGTTGTACGTCATTCTCTGTTTCTCTTGTCCAAACAGTTTAAGGAGGGTTATAAACAATAAGTAACATACCTTTTCTGCAGCTTATTTAAAGTAGTACAAACCTGATAACTTAATGAAAACATTTTCTATTACATTGTTAAAGTTATCATTTTCAAGATTTTTTTTTAAATAAGACGTAAAGCTATCAAGTACAATTACCTAATGGCTACTAATTTCCACAATTTAAGAGTGAAGCTTATATTACACCAAAAGCAGTATTATTATACATTATATGCTTTATACGTTCTTTCTAGCAAAATAGACACACACGATTAATTTGGAAGTTTCTAGTTACCTTAAGCTATGAGTCATGATAAATTGATCCAACTGAGATTATTTCTCTCACTCATTTATTATTCTAACGTCAAAACGATACTATGGTCTCGTGTTTATAGACATATTAAGTCCGTGCTGCAGTAGGTCATTTAAATCCTGCTGATTATCGCACTTTTTGTAGTTGATTCGTGTATGTAACTGGACCAGAATCACTTCAAGCTTCAAACAAAAATTGTACACGTGAGCAAGACACAATAAATCCTTGTTGCTGCACTTATGATGTTACTACTCTTGTGTATTCCATTTAATACTCAAAAGTACCATCTCAAGTCTAGACTGACCTAATTTCAAATCTAGACAAAGAATCTTTCAGCTCTCCTAAAAAGCTTATAACTTTTCTTTTCCCCCATTGTCCTGCAAGTCGTTCTAGTCCAACCCTTCTGATATCTGTTTCCTGAAAACCTCTCAATTTATTGGGTTTTTCAAGACAGCTATGATGTTTAGCGGTCCTAATCACGTGGCAAACTCTTCCCACGGTACACGTCCGCCATTTACATGGAACAAATAACTGTCGCTTACGTATAATCGTAACACGTTGTTGAAGTTGATATATTGCTAAATGTCAAAGCACTTTTATCAAGTCATTTTGTCATTTTTGGGAGACCTGGAGCCGCCATAGTATAGTGGATCCGACGACGATGCGTAATCGCAAGCGTGAGGAAAGGTAATAGAAACCCACTCTCAAAAAGAGCTCACTTCTAAGTTCATCCCTAAGTCTGGTATGGGGATGTGCTACGATTAATATCGAGTATAATACTGAGATACCCGACAAAAGCAACATAAAGATGCGATAGTTTGGAAGATTTCCAACTGCATTATGACAACACTTTCATACGACTACACAACCACAGATACTAGTAAGCAAGTGTTCTGGTATGCGCTTTAGACTCTTCCAGTTTCAAGCAGGTGTTTACCCTTTACTTTTCATTTGCTGGTTCAATAGCAATGACATGGCGGTTTTAGTTCTGCCAGCTTGAAATTTTTGCAAAGGATCTGTTGTTGCTAATATGTTTATGTCACAGGTCTTTTTATAAACGTCCATAATTTTTAATTATTGATCAATTTTCCTGGATATTTGAGCACAGATATGAATAGTGTAGTTTTTAATATGTCAATAGTATATTTTGATTTGTACTCGGTTGATTATAACGCCATCATAGTCTAAAAATATGTCTTTATCAAAATGAAAATTAAGTCCCGTCTAAACGCTAGCGCACGTAGTCGACAACGAACTATACTTGAAGGATTTTTGAGAATCGGAGAGAAGAGCGACTTTGTAGAAACAGAGTGATGAACTGAACGTTGAATTGTCAACCTTTGAAATATCTTGATGGGTTGTGTCAGGTCAGGGAATTGGATATAGGTTTTATTTTGTTAAAAATTATCTTTGAAGAAATAATTTTATTTTGTACAATAGTGGTCTTTTTGTACTAAATGCCGCAATAACGGCATTGCCTCTTTGATGATGGTTAGTGCTATTAATACCTTCAGAATTGACTTTACTGGCTTCCTTTCCTTTGTAATTAATGTTTAAGATGGATATACATCAAGTGTAATTTCATAGGTCATTTCATTCAAACAAAGTCCTTACAACACTTTCGGTAGACATTTTACTTTAGGATAGCGAGAGTGGCAGAGCTCGTAGAGGATTTTTAGCCTGGATGGATTCCAGCAATGCACCGGAAACTCAATACGCCCTTTTATTGTTGAGTAACATTGCTAGTTATTTATCATATTGAAACATTTGATCCTTGCTAGCATGTTGTTAAGGAAAATAACCCCGAGGGCAGTGGGAATAATCAATTCAGTTGGGTTATAACAGGGACGGACTAAGACTCCCAGGCGCCCCTGGCTTTAGTGCAACCAGGGTAGCCTGTACACAAAATGACTACTCCAAGTACAGTACACTCCCGATAATTCGAACCCCCGATAACTCGAACTTCCAGTAACTCGAACTGTTTTTGAATTCCCGTTGAACCTTCACTAATACTTTCT
>JANTCA010014388.1:0-25962 GCA_024741275.1 Chironex yamaguchii | reverse complement strand
AATAGTTTTCTGAAGAAGAATTATTCGAAACGTTAAAAAGTGTTTATTTCTTGTAATTTATATATATATATTGCGACCGCCTAAGGACCCTTTCAAGTTATACCGGCAATAGCTGTGTTGAAAAGGACGTATGGGAATTGACATTGACATTTTGAAGACAACGAGCAGCAGTATCAAAAAACAGGCCATGCCATACTTACTTTCTTCGCAAACATAGTAACTAGATTTTGCAACATAGACATGGTTTATCTTGGAACAAAAGTAAAGCTTTAGAAAGTACTGTTTTGAAAGAAGACCAATATTAGGGAAGTGATTGAATACATCTATTTAAATTGGTTATGCAATGGATCTTCCTTGCATTATCAATGTACCTGTTCGAGTTGCGAAAGTTGCTTTTGGACGAGCTGCGTAGATCAAGTAAAAACATTTTTTCACTACACGTTATTGGTCGAACAGGAAAAAAAATTTGATTGTTTCAGCAAGTAAATCTGCATTGTTTGCATAAAATGTACACAGAAACTCAATACTGGGGTTCCACCAAAGTTGATAAAACTACTCGAGACCATGCATCAGTTTAACTTGAAAGGTCTAAAGCGCCCTAAAATTAGGGGTCATGCAGGGTCATATTTTGAAAAAGTTACTAATAACTTGCACGCTGAAATTTCGCAAATTGAGCATTCTCTTCCTCAAAAGGCAGTATAGTAACTTTATTTTTACTGCATTTTGTTCTCCCGTCTTGCCACAGTTAGTCAACAATGTAACAAACTCCTATAAATCCTAACTGTGTCTTCAGTTGACAAATTTTTCCTAATCCTAATGACATCGGTGATATTCTACCAGTAGTACCTATTCACTCTCGGTTACTTTAAGATTATTTCATCTTGCCTCCGTAATCCATTTGAGGTAAGAACTGTAAGTGTACTCTATTGAACAAGACAAAGACCTTGCAAGCAAAACTTGCAAGTTCGAATGTCTGTTGCGACTAGGAGACCGTTAGCGATAACAGAATAACAGGATGCAGCTCCCATGATGAGTTCCTTCCTAACACGTTATCTAGGCCTGTCGTTGGAATCAGAAAGAATCGTATGCCTTACAAATACACACTCTTACCGAGACACTACTGTTCAGCCTCTTTGGGTAGGGGGCGCTGCCTTTAACTGGATACTATATCCGTGCCAGTCTGCCGAAAGGCTCACATATTCCGTCCAAGACTAACAAAAAAATTTAGGGAAAAAACGTAAACCAAATGCTACCAAAATATCGGTATTTTACACGGTTGCTAGGGGAATTATTTGTGGGAAGAGAAGTGGCACTGGTAATCAAATAACTACAAAGTTCATGAATCTCCTCCCTTGATAGCTCGCCAGGTGTTACGACGAGTTTAACAACCTCATTACTCGCTAACATAAGACAACGAATTACAGATAGATACCACTATAAGGAGCGCAAAACAACTTCATAATGAAGAGTAATCTGTAACTCCCTTTATTATTTATAAAGGGATTTAGGAATCTTGCTTCCATCATCAGCGAGGAGAGATCGAGAACTGATCTTGTCTCAATAGGTGCTAGTGACGTGATAGCAATGGTAAGGTTGAGGTCCTCGTGGAGAGAAATAAAGGTCAGTGTAAACATTAAATAAATCATCTGCGTGATCTAGTCCTGTCCATCTTCCCATATGCGTCCTAGTTGTGAATTGTGGGGGTTACAGACGAAAATACTGATAATAAATATAAAGGATTTTTCATCAGGATGCTTCCTACTTTGTAATAAATTGATGTTACAAGTAACTATCACAGTAAGTCAGCATTTATCACTATCTTGCACTTCCGAGTAAGTAACACATTTTTTGCCGGTTTGAGCAAGTAAGTCTGCGATCGACATTTTCGTGCTAGATAATCAGACACAATTTTGTACTGATTATTACGACAAGAGGACTGGGATCGAATCAACCAAGATCCAGTAAGAATACCAATGAAACAACAATATTGCAGAGCCAGCAAAAAAATGACCTATGCCTAGACATAGGGAGACACGAGGAAGCAAACACAAGTCAACGTAAGGATATGATATATTTACGAAAGTCCTTTAGCACCCATAGCAAACCATGTAACACCTGCAATTTGCTCAAATCCTGTATGTTTACATTTGAGATATACTCGCGTCATACATACATTTCATACAAATGCCGTTCAAATCAGATACTTTAGTCAGTAAAGTAGCAAAAGAAAGCTTAGGACTGGCATCGTTAGTCAAATTTCAAGTCTAAAGTGCTCGTATGATATCGTGTTTGGGAAAGAAGGGATTTTAGCCTTCTTGTTTAGAGTCGCCCCATCTCCCGTCCACTTGCTGCTTTCCAACAGGTATCCTCTTCAAGCGTTCAAAGATCACTTAACTATCTCCTAAACAAAGTTATGATGATTGCAAGGAGTTCAATCCTTCATTTGTTTTTGATAATATTGCAGAGAACGCCTAAACGAGCACTACAAGATGCTTGAATATATAATATTCCTATTATTTCTTCCTCGATATTTAGATGGACTTCCTTTGGGACCCCAGATCCCAAAGCAAATGCGGAAAGCAGGACCACCCCCTGAAAGGGAGGAGATTTTAGGGGAGGATAATGGTAAGTTTACCTGCATTATATACTACTGACATACTTTCGGATCGTAATACAATTTTTTAATTGCATAGATTCGGTTGCACTTTCAATGCATCAATAGAAGGCAGCAATAATTTAGTTTATTCTATTCTGTAGCAAACTTTAAGCTATGCATATGATATTCTGTTGACAAAATCCGTATATCTATTAAGGCCACCAGTTAGTAAGTTTCTAAGTGATACTGAATTGATATCGACTTAAAATGATGCCACGTGGAGTAATTTCCCGTTTTCAATAATGTATTGTTGTCAATTTAAACGTAATTTTGAGTTTCATGTTAGACTTACAATAGTTTTGTATGTTTAGTGCTCAAAATTATTCCCATAGTGTAAAACAGAGAAACATAATGTGCGATTGTAAATCCTTTCATATTAACTAAACCAAACATCGAATTAACACCCTTTCGCGAGCAAGATGCGTGCTCTAAAACCGTTGTCGCTGATGTCTGTGTATACACTTGCCCGAAGGAACGTCTTTGATAGAATGTGCCTCCTCGTTAGTTGCATGTCAAATAAATAGCAGAGGTAGATGCACTATTTCTTCTTTAAGTTTCTTGTATACTGATAATGCACGCATAAAATTGTCATTTATTGTCTTGATTTTTCCTACTTGATACAACAGATAAATACAGTCCTAAGAATAAAATACAGTTGCAGAGGGCATGGACCGTGGAAGAAAACAGTTGAGTATTCAACTATAACAATATACCTTTTAATGATTTGTATTCTGATGTCTTTGGGTGAGGGATGCAAGACTGTTCACTTCAAACGTCTTACTTGTAATGTAAACTCTTCAAACAGACTAGGACTTTCTAGATTTCTACAAAGTATGTATTCAAGACATGCATGAGATGCTGCAAAATGAAATTTAAGAAATACTGAATACTGAAAAAGAACGAAAAGTTACAGAAATTTAACAGAAACTAGTTAACGTCGAGAATATTTACTCCCATTATCCTGCTTCATCCATATCGACAGTTTCAGATATCTATGAGTTTACGTATATATATATATATATATATATATATATATATATAGAGAGAGAGAGAGAGAGAGAGAGAGAGAGAGAGTATATATAGGCATATGCCTTGTGGTGACATACACATCACTTCGTATGCCATGGTGATAAACATATCACTTCGTATGCCATGGTGACATACACATCACTTCGTATGCCATGGTGATAAACACATCACTTCGTATGCCATGGTGACATACACATCACTTCGTATGCCATGGTGACATACACATCACTTCGTAACCATGGTGATAAACATATCAAGTCCAACAGAAGGGTCAGGGGTACACCGTGAGGTAACATTAAGGGTGTAAGTGACAGGGGTTTATCTGGCTTTTTGTATTTTTTTAAGAACATGGCTTTTTAGTTCTAAAATACTAGCCTCATTATGTCAGATCGCCTCCATTAAACAGAAAATGCCTATATTTTATATTAACATTTTCAAGACTACAAATAGTTAAAGTAGATAAATTGGTTGCCGTTGAATTTTATGTTATATTGTTTAGAGAAAATCTTTGAGGGAGATATGATGCTGACAAAAGATGTGAAGAATATGATAAGAGCGAGAGGTGGCGTGCTTCGTGACATTTTAACAGATCCATTAAAAAGATGGAATGGAAGACAAGTGCCGTTTGTCCTGGACGCTTCCCTTGGTGAGTTCTATTATAAGACAATAATATTTGAATTGTCTTCCTGTGGAAAATGTGTCAGTTGTTAAGCCTACTGTAGAAAGGAAGTGGATACCAACATCATTTTTAGAAGAACAAGTCTATTTGGCTGTTTGATCTTAGTTTTACCTGCATTTTGAGACTGAGCTTGATTCTATGATTTTGAGGGATATTACATACTCCATATACACCAGAAATTCAAATGTTTTCCTATTAATCTTCGGTGAGAGAGTTATAGGTATAGCAAGAGTATAATTTTCACTGAAAAAATGTTACTTGATATTACTTTATAAAATGAATGCCACAAAAGAGCAGCACACCCGTTAGCAAAGGCAACAGTGTATACCTCTAGTTTTGTGTTCTCATTACATTGCAGCCTCAGGGCTGCTCTCACATCATTCTTACTATTCGCCTCTTGTTGTTCTTGTCAAAAACCTGTGCACATTTAAGAAAACTGGGTGTCATAAGTGTTAAAGCACATTGCAAGAACCTGAGCCATAAACAAGATCTTGTCTCCCAGCACTCATTTATCTCAAGCCCTTACAGCTGCAAGGTTGATCTTATACATGTGTATATCTGTTGTGCAAGAACATAAACGTCCACAATCCCGGAGTGACTGGGTGCTTTATTATTGCTCAGTTCATTATGGAACAGTTTTTTAGGAACTTGCGTCAATTACCTCGTATTTACTTTTCATTGGTCGTAGGTCAGTTTGATAGGGATAGTCTGTTCTGCTCCTGAAGAAAACAGTTTGTTTTTACACAAGACTTCTTAAAGTATAGCAACCCTTTGAACTATTCACGTCTCATCTAGCCGATTGTGACCACCTGCCGATTGTGACCATCCATCAGACAACTGAATCACAGATATGCCTGAATAGAGTGGCTATCTGTTTAATGCAATCAAGGGTCACTTCTATGGATACTGCAAAATAATACAATCTTAGTTATAATGGTCAGATGATACTGTTAAAAATCAAACTGGCTCAAACCCTCAGATTGAATCTATCTATCGGTAAGCAACGATCTTAGAATCACGTATCAGTTCAAGACTAAAGAATATATATGAAATCGTAAACGAATCTGTATTATGGTAGGAAGAAACTGAACTGTGATAACCTACCTCAACAGACGAACGCCCTCAGAAACGGGGTCAAAGACCAGTTATCCAGCCCCCATCTGACCTTTGTAGGCATGTTTTACTATACTTTAGAAGTACTACCTCTGTTGCTAATTCTGTAAGGTACCAGAGGACTGCTCAAGTGACTGCTCAATCACTATTAGGTATCTATTTTGCTTAACTTAATAATTTTGTTTTCGATATTGTTGTTGTAGATGCAAACAGAATTGGTGTGGTCAATGCCGCAATTGCCGATTTCAACACTCACACGTGTGTACGCTTTGTGCGAAGAACGACCGAACAAGACTTCATAAAATTCAATTATGGTCAAGGGTACGTTGGTCAACTCATGTACAGTATTTTTGAGAAGTAATATACCACCCGTTTATTCAATCAGTTGAGTTTAATGGGGATGATGGTTAATTAAGGGGTCTTTAACATTATAAACACCTTATTGAAGCACACTATTTATTTTATAAAATCGACGTTATCAGCGATGAGTCAAAGCAAACTTAACGCAAACCATTTGCTTTTTAATATTAATCAGATGCTATTTTTTAAGGAGCGCTTATTTGAAAAGACTGTTATTTGAGGGGGCCTCTGAAAGAAGATGGCGTTACTTGGAAGTAATGCGGTACATGTAATTTTCAAAATAGTGGATATCTTATAACAAAAACATTTTCTAGAAGTTTCTTCAACGTAAAGGTTTGTTTTAAGTGATAGAAAGCCCTCCTTCCTCTAGTACAATTGTGAATACACCGAAACGAGAAAGTCGTCTGTTTTGATGATACCAATGTGTTGATCAAATCATTAAAGGTTGGTCATGAAATATTCTAGTAGTTTCACCGAAAATTTGCTTTATTTCTTGTGGTAGGACCAGGGATGTTCATCTGCTACGAAATCTGGGGGTATTTTGCTACCTGAGGATTATAAAATGGGCGTATAATAAGAAACCTAACCACTCACGTTTGAAGAATCAACCTCGAACCCGCCTAATATCTTTTTCAATAAGTGGGGCATTTTTGAGAACGACGGTAAATAAAGTTATAAATTAAAAAAGCGAGAGTGCAAAACCTAGTCAAAATGAATAAACCAACTTCATTTCCTTCTAAAGAAAGCGACCACGTTGGGGATACCAGCTTCAGGTTATTGCCTTCCATAAACATGTCATGTACAATATACTTGTTTTAATAGAACAAGTAAACCTTGACTCAGATTCAGTCTCCTCGTTTGACAATCTGAGCCTTAACATGTCTTCATTTGTTTTCCAATGTCTTAAATCCTTTGAAATATTAACATGTAGGTACTTTACTAGTACCGAAACAAGTATGGTGAAGAAAGTTACGTATACTAACATCGATAACCTGTTAATGGTCCCTCCTCAGTCCATAGTAGTTTCAAGGAGTCATACAAGGAAAAGATGACATTAATAATCGGTAACGAATTGAATCTCTCTGAAATATTCATTAATTCCTAAAAGAAGTAGTTTTGGATTGTATAACAAAAAGGTTTCTAAGTACTTAAGGGTGCCCTTTCGTAGGGACTGTAATAAAAGATGTAGTAAAAGATTTTTAACACAGAAAACTGAAACTAAGTCCTAATACAGTCGCCCCACTATTTTATTGCAATTGTCAGATCTGTACCCTTTCCGTCAGCTATTTGTATTTGTATTTGTATTTGCTTAAAATCCTTACTTCAAGGTGTTATGTTTTGAATTATACCATACAGTTACTGATCCATAGCGTTGTATACCAGTTTCAAAGCACACCAATGAAATTATATTGTAGGATGTGTTAGTAACCTCTGCTTTTAAAAGTTGCACTCGGAGCAGTTAAATTTACTCGAAATCCTTGCTGTGTAAAGTCGATTGCCAATGGATGCCTCCCAGTGTAAACATAATTGAAAACCTTGAAAAAGTAAAAATACAACTCCTGTCAAAAGTTTGATAAAAAAGTCCTATTTGCATTCGATAACCTAGCAATTATCAATGTATGTCGCAAGGATGCTGCATCCATTTATGCCTCTCCTCTTGTGCAAAGAAAAGCTATTTCAGCCGTTGCCAGAAAACGTAAATCTGGGCATACTGCAAATCAAATAAAATTGCATTTGTTTGATGTATCTTCTAATTTTTACCTCTTTAGATGTTGGTCGTGGGTTGGCAAAATTGGTGGCGAACAGGAGTTGTCTCTAGGTGACGGATGCATTTACAAAGGGGTAGCAATGCATGAAATGATGCACGCATTGGGGTTCTTTCACGAGCACACACGATTGGACAGGGATACATACGTACAAATTAATTTTGCAAACATTCAACAAGGTATACAACAAAACTATACAAATATATACCTATATATTAGGTACCAAACGTATATCATTTCAATGTTTACGTTAGTCATATATACCATCATTAACTCTCACAACGAAGCCAGAGCAAGACCTTATCTCTATGTTTAAGCGACATTTAACGAACCCAGGAAGATTGACTGATTTATGTATGAGTAGAGTTAGGGGTATAGTTATGACATTTCTTCCTGATTCCAGTGTATGCATTTTATAGCTTACTTTAAAAGCATTTATAAAGGCTTCTGAATCAACTTTATTTGTAAATTCTATGATACTATACTACATTTTACCTTAATGCGTAATACCTTCCTTCAATAAATCTTCAAGTTGACTGGATTGAGAAACCAAAAAGAATATAATTGTTTCTTGCCTTGAAAAGGCATGGATACCATGTTAATATCAACACCACTGTTGTTGTACTTTTCTGGGGAAGGTTATCATGAGGAAAAATACTAAAACCGTACTTCCTCTAAAAAGCTTCCTGAGGACTTTTTAAATTTCAATGATATCTTAGGGGCGCGCTATTTTGAAGGGAACACGTTTCCAGGGTGGCTTTCTAAATTTTTCGTCATTTAACTTAGTTTGTCATTAAAAATTAGCATTACCAAAAATAATTTTCAAAGCTTTGTTAAAAAGAGAATATCGTGTTCAGTTAACTTCAGTGCAAATGTCCATTTCTTCTTCATCATCACTATCATCATCATCATCATCATCATCATCATCATCATCATCATCATTCCCATCCTCTACGTCATCGTTGTTGCGCCATAAGGGGCAATGATGCATACAAGAACATATTGGTACCAGTCATTGGAGGAAGATTGACGTGCAGGGAAGATTTAAGACCTGCGCATACTGTTGGTGTTTACAGGTGCAAAGACGACGAAGAGGTTCTTCTAGGACATCTAGTTGTTAAAATTTCGAAGCTTTTGGATTATATCTTGCAACCCGGAAAAGACAACAAGCTGTTTGCAAGTCCAACAGGAAAACCAAAGCGTGAAGTTGGTCTCATTGTACAAGGAACGTTTCAAGCTATGACGAAGGATACTAGACAAGCAAAAGTTTTAAATGAGGAACTACACTAAAAGAAAAGTACACGCATTTCGAATTGACATACGAAAACCAGTATCACCAAAGTACCAAACTTCGTTTAATAACATATTATCTATCAGAAACACCATTCTTATTCTGTTTCTGATCACTAAACCTGGTAATAGGGGCCCTATTTCGAGGGGGGTGCTTTTTCGATGAAAATAAGGTATATTCAAACACACTGATCACACTTTGAAGTTTTCCCATGCTTCAAGACCAAGACGAAGCCCTTAATCCTGTAAGCTAGGGGGTGGAAGGAAGCCCACGAAGGGTAGCACTATGTTATCAAACTACCAATCTGCAGTACGAGAAGCGAGTGGCATAGCACAATGCCGCCTCTCGCATTACTTACATCTTTAATTTCCCACATTTAATCTTTTGCTTGATTTCAATGGCAACAATTCAAGGTCAATCTCGCATTCGGTAAGCACCGTGGACTTTTCAACCAACATGATTGCTTCCGCAAGTTACTCATTTTCGCAAGCACCACGTCAAGTATTCATATACAACATGAAATGAAGATGTTTCGGAAGGCAGTGAAAACCAAAAATCCCCGCTATTGTGTAACAAATCCATTACCAACTCAAACGTTGTTTATATCCAAACTGTGCGTAAATTATTGACTCCCTGCACTGAAAATTTTCCTGAAACGCTGATTCAAACTAGGAACAGTCAAATTTGCATGAGATATTAAGAATTATCGTACCTAGTCAAATTTGATGTGAAGTTGTAACGTTGTCTGTCAAGCATGATAGGCCAATTCTTTATCTTAAAAGAACAGCAGAATTTCCGAAACTGAAGTTAAATTACAATAGCGACTACTGTGGGATGAGACCCGGATCTAACAACTGCAAATATGACGAAGAATTTAAGAGGATAGCTTGTGGTCAAGAAAATTGTTAGGTACCATTGTCTTTTTTGTTATTAGGTATGGAGGCTAACTTCCAGAAGTATTCTCATGGCGAAGCTGATACGCTTGGAGCACCATATGATTATGGATCCATCATGCACTACCCTCAAAATGCATTCAGTGTAGACAGAGTGAATTTAAAAACTATTACATTGCTACGCCCATACACTGGTGTGGTTGGACAGCGAGATGGATTCAGTCCTATTGACATACAGCAGGTAATTGGTAGATAAATATCAGAATGCTCCTGTCGATTAACTATTTACTGTTAAGCATATGCGACTAACCAATGCGTATGTTAAGCATATGCGACTAAGTGTTAAAGGCCATGTCAAACTTTGTCAAACAGCAAATTTCTTTGTATATCGCATACGTTTTCATTTAAAGGTGATAATCGCGAAATTTCAACAAAATAAGTACGATAATTCCTCTCTCTTCCTCTCTCCTACTAATAAACTTTAGAAACAACAAATGAAATGGGCCATCATATCATCTACTTCTACAAACCTACTGATAGTCTGCTAAAGCTCCATCATTCACTTACGCTAGGCAGACTTCCCGCTGCACAACCGCAAACGTTTTAACGATACTTGCCTTTAATATTTCAAATGTAATGTATTTGGATAAAATATACTTGTATAATGTAAATGGGAATGGTTTTTATATTTGTCTAGATACGAAATTTGTTTCAATGTGATGCAACCACACCAACTGTGTCAACAACAGCAGGTGCAGGACAAACTGCGGCCCCAACTACCACAGGACCGTCCACCACAGCACCACTTACCACTACACCACCTGGAACTGTCGTTCCTACCACCTTGCCGATCATAACCACTCAACCAGTTACCACTCCTCCCGTAACTGTAACAACAACACCCGCAGGTGGCAGCACTTTAGTCCAAACAGCACCAACATCTCCTGTAACCATCATTAAGGTTACCTCCAGACCCACAACCAAATTTCCTGGAGCAGGAACAGCAGCCACCGGCACAACAGTAGCACCTGGAGCATCCTCAGGTAAGTGAATTTGACCCCCCATCCCACTTGTACTAAGAAACGTAAGTGTCATTACCTGAGAATTAGGTATTAGCATTTTTCTTCTTCTTCTTTCAGTGCCATACGCGATTCGTGCTTTGGCGTACCAACTGTTTCCAAATATGTCTGTCTTACGCTTTGCCCAAAAGTTTCTTCAGGCCATCAAGGTTGGGGTCCACTTTGAAATCGTCGATGCATGATAATCGTTGGGCACGTTTTCCTGGGATCTTGCCGTTAAGGCATTTTTAACTAAAGATTGGAAATTGGTCTATGCACCTTCGTGAATCTGTTATTAGTATTGAGCCACATTTTTGAAAAAGCAACATATTTTAGACTATAATAAAAATCTATAAAAATCCAAAGACGATACAAAAGTTGAGCATAAAATTTCAAGACAATCACTCAAAATCATCCAGTATATTGTCTTCTAGAGTAATTTTGCAAGTTAGGGGTTCTTAACCGCAATGGATTTCAAGTATTTGTTGATGGCGCAAATACTATTATCGGATTCTACCTAAATCGTATAATTCTTGCATTCGTATAGGTGAACATCGTCACATCTCTAAAGGTTGATTCCAACAAAAAGGTCCTTAGGTTTAGGGTTTTTCGACACCAAATAATAAAATCGGCCAAATGTTTGGAAGCCTGCTATTGAGCATATATCATTATAAAGTATTTAATGATACATGTAGCATTAGGATCCCTTTTGCTAAGTACATAATTACATTAAAGTAGCTTTTGCAAATTGGCAAATCGTTTGGTACTAAAATTTGACCTCAAGAGATGTCAATACTATGTACGAACTCAAATTTACTTAAATCCAATAGCATATGCAAGAGGGCAGAATTACAGGGCGCGGACTATCCGTTTTCAAAAATATGGTCCACGAGATTGGCATGAAAAGGCAATAAAAATTTAAAAGAAGATTATAGGCTTGCAAAATGCTACACAGAGCCAACCCCTAACTGATATGTACCCTGTGCATGCATACGCCGCTTCTTGAATAAACATGATCTTGTTAATCTAATGCAGGTTTTAACTTCGAGATACAGTAATATTTGCTATTTGCGTTATTGAAGAGGCATGATTAGTTTATCATATGGCACTGACGTCTCCATGTAGTCTATGCTTAGATTCTTTGCTGGTTTTGTCCAGTCGCTTTGAAATCATATTACTAAAGTGTTTTCATCCTCAGTTGCTAATTCAATAACACAGTAGTGATGATATCACAATAACCATACGACACAATACTTCACAGGATACTTTTCCATGCTTAACGGAATCAAGCGTAAGACTCAAACATCAAATGAAGATACATAAATCTCTGATATCGTAAAAGCTAGAATTCTTAATACTCCTCCGAACTAAAATTGCAACACCTTGATTTAAAGAGTAACTTCCAGATTGTCCGCTTCCCTAACTCCTATATGATTATTAATATAGTACATCCCAGCAGAGTTCTTTCCCCTAAGGTGTATTCTTACAAATTTCCTGTAAAGTCCTGAAATTTCTCAATCTTTACCTACCAAACCTGAGTAAGGTCCTTCGAATCTTACCGTTTTCAGGTTCGAAGCCAACCCTGTCATCGACACCTTCGCGTAGTCCTGGATTTACAACACCAGTCATGCCAGCTCCAGGTTTACCTACTTTCCGGCCCACAATTCCTATTATTGTCTTACCTCCACCTGCAGGACCAACAACTGTGGCAAGAACATCTCAAGCAACAAGGGCACCATGCCCTCAGCCATGCCCTCAGCCATGTCCAAGTTATTGCGTGCGTCCGCAACCACAGCCACAACCACAACCACAACCACAACCACAACCACAGCCACAGCCACAACCACAACCCGCAAATCTACAAACATGCCAGTCCGGTGTGGTAATGAAAAATGGATCTTGTGTTCAAGGTAAGTGGCATATACCATTAAAACATGCATACAAACGCACACATTTTATCTTGAATTAACAAGGAAGGTATGTATAAATGCACTGAATTTATGTTTGACTTGAAGAGGAAATTATGTGAACTTAAATCCTTTATAATGGCATGGCAGTGGGATCGAAATGTTTGAATTCAAGACTGTTATCATTTCGAACACTTTACGTCCAAGTGGAAATCTCGGCAGTAAACTGTATCTCCTTTATCTAAATGTTTTTCGTTTCCGTCTAGCACTTTCAAATTTAGACAAAGTTTGCATGCTTTAGACATACTAATTTCTTAAAATAGCATTTTACTGACGATAATTGGTAGAGTCGGAACCATTACTAATAACTGAAAGAGGTAGAACAGCATCTTGACAGTGTCAACAAAAACCCTGTGAAATATAAATTGAAGCTTATCTTTTATATCTTGGACTACGAAATTTCCAATTCATTTCTATTTTCCGTGGTTTGCCTTGACATGACATGTCCTTTTGTACAAGGTCAAGTTATAGCCTACAAATAAATTGTTCATTTTGGTCCTGAGATAGCTTTTAATTGTTGGGGATTTAATTGACTCTCATGTCCATTCTAAAATCGGATGCTGACAATAGTATATTTGTAAATAAGCATATCAAGAGGTGAATTCTGGAGTTTGTTCAACATATTGATTCAATTAAAATGTTATAATTGCTTTGCCTGGCAATTGTGTCATCCAAAATCAGGTCATTTTGTCAATATAGAGGAGGTACCCTGAGAACATGTCCCAAGCATTCTGAAACGAATCCTTTTGCCAAACGTCTAGGTGATGAAAATGCTTCCAGTCTTAAGCAATTTCTCTTTCCTGTTGATAAATGTCTACGTACTGGTAGTGCCAAGGTTGCTTATATTCATGGTAACTGTTGTGTTCAGGATTATCAAGTGATTAAGCGTTAAGAGGAGTCCTTTTTTGAAATATTAGCACCCTTTTTGCTTGCGTCCTCAACGTGCCTCAGACTTTTCGCATGCGGCATTTAAAGTTTATATTTAAAGTTTTCTTTAATATGTGCATTGTTGATGTGCAGCATTAAAAGAAAACAATAATTGCCGTCATGTAGCAATTTTATCAAAAGTACGATCAGTCTGAGTCTAAATCCAGCATTGACCTCATAGGACATTCTCATCGTTTTGTTTCACAAAGCTTAATAACTAGGTACTAAGGTAATTGTTTCCTTATCTGTCCAGTTTAGTTTTAATGCAGTAATCCTTTTGTCCTGCTTAGTTACTGTAGGGTATCCTTCATGGCCTGATGATTTTCACTGGTCCTCAAACGGAATTCCATGGAACTGTCACTGTCAATGCTTAAAGATTAATGAACCGAGTGATCCTGATAGCTGGAATGACAATTTCTTGTGCTATCGATCCGACATTCAAAAGCAAGATCCAAAGATGAAATGGTCATATAATGGTACGTACGTAGCACGAAAATATGTTTAACAATGCAGTTTAAGGTTTGGTCTACCTTTGAAGGAGAGTCAAGAATAAAGTTTACGATGCTCGTATCGTCTATATGGGAGCTTCTGAGAATACCTCGTGGAAGCAGCTTGATCACCTGCGGTTCATCTAAACAATAAATAGCGACAACAGTTCTTCTTACGCAGTCCCTTATCCTTTAGATTAGGCAGAGTTGATGTCGTGCTTCGAGATATACTTTTCTTATATCCCAGGCTCCTCAGACGAAGGATACAGGGTCGCTGAACACAGCATTGCATGCAGATGTTAAAATTGTCTAAGAGCTTCCGAGAATACCCTGAGAAAGTTGCTCCAAAAATTGCGGTTGACCTAAGTTATCGACTGCGACAACAATTGTTCCTACAAAATTCCTTACCCTTTGGGCTAAACAGTGTCGATGACTTGCGTTGAGATATACTATTCTCATATCCCAGGCCTCTCAGACCAGGGATATAGGGTCACTCACTACTCCACTGTATGCAGTCCTTGTGACGTGAGAATTGTTTAATTGACATCGGAAGTTGCCCGAGATACTGACGAAGTTTCCGGAAAACCTCTGCAGACGAACTTCTTTTGTAAGTAAAGAGGGCAACATCTTCTTACCTATTAGCCGATGTCTAGTCAAACACGTATCAACTTTATCAACTAATGTCATAGGGAGCTAAGAAGACTACTTATGATTTTGAGTTTCAAAATTTCCCTGAGTAGTCATGAAAGCTATCCAGTATATCTTGTTAATGCGTGATCTTAAAGGTAACCTCTCAAGTAGCTACGACATTTTGAACCTTTACACAAAAGACCTTCTTCTGTCTCCTTTCCAAAGAACGAAACTATAAAAATGGTAAATAAGATATACATATAAATTACGTATTGTTTGACCTATATAGCAGAGGTTGCACCTTTCACAAGTAAATTTATAAGTTACCATCGACAATAAGTTTCCATGGTGTTCGTTCTCAAAAAATACCCCAGTCAGACCTACTGTTAGAGTTTTTGTAAACAATGCCGAATTGAAATTTGTTTTAAGTTATTGGATTGAAATATTTTTGTGCGGTCAATGCGAATTAAAGAATACGTCCTCACAAGCAACGAGAGAGAAAAGTAAACAACTATTTTAAGTGGCAGTTTGAATTGTGAGCTTAGCGTAATATATTTTACGTCAGACCTTGTGACTTGTTTTGTCGAGTACCTTCTTGGGAAAGCACTTAAAGTGTCTCCTATAACTGCATGATGTCATCACGTAGTTGGTAGAAGGTATTTGCTATCAAAAACCTTCTGTCTGCAGTGTGTTTTTTCATTACTAATTTATATCTCTTGAAGTTTCTTACTCTGATGAGTATTAGGAGAAACTCTTGTAAATAACGCGGTGCAATAACATAATTAAGTTCATAGTTCACTCTTTGTTTTCACAACCAGCATAAGAAATATTTTGGCCATTATTCCTGATCATATTAATGGCACTTTTCACTCATACAATGATCATTTAACTTTTTCAGGTACAATCCCCGGAATGCGATGTGTGAAAGTCAACGAGCCGGCAGATCCAGATTCTTGGGACAACAATTACTTGTGCGTTCCAAATAGCAGTCCTTACCACTTTCAGTGGTCCGCAGATGGTCCACTTAATGGAAAAGACCTTCGCTGTCTTAAACTTGATGAGCCTAATGAGACGAGCGAGTGGCAGAATAATTTTCTATGCGCTAACAAATATCCTTAAGATGTAGTTACAATGTATCATTTTTGATACGTAATCTTTCAAATGCATTCAACTTTTGAACAGTCGTCAACGTTAAACACAGCTTATATGCATACCAACACTGACCCCCATTTCTAAACTAACAAAAATTTGTTTATTTGTAGTAAATCGTAATTTTCTTATTGCCACAAAGAAGGACGATTTTGAGTTTAGGTCATTTTTAAAAGCTGTACTGGTAGTAAATAAACTTTTAGAAAAAGTTGTAGAAATTCGTGTAACTACATATACTATACATAAAAAACCCTTTTTTAACTACTGAGACAGTGTATCTTAAGATACAGTACAGTGTGGAATACGTTTTGATAAAAGATGAAACATAACTGCAATGTATAGCACTTGGAACGTGCAGGAGACTTGGGTCTGACTGTGGACTAAGATCTGTTTTATGAACGACTTAAAGGTGACTAAAATGATCACGTTATCAATTACGTCAGCAAACTAAACAGATTATCTCCCCTCAAAAACAGCAAAGTTGCATTCTCGTAATAAAACTATTTCCCATAAAACTATATGCCAATGTTAACCTTAAGCTGCTACTCTCCCTTTGATACACAGCTAAACCTGCCGACGCCATTTTCTGTGTAGCCAATTAGTTACCAGACTACTTACTCCTGACTATTAAAACCCATAAATCTTGCAGACATTATCTTTCTTATCCTTGGAGATAGAATATTTTGAATTCAATAGGAATTGAAAATGAGGGAGACCTAAGGAATGGAGTAAAAACACGAAACGGCAGTCGAAGCAGAGTTTAAGAATGCTTGCTTTGCATGCAAAGGTTGTGGCTCATACCACAAGCCTGAAAAATGGCAGACAATGCTCCCATGCTTAGCACTAAGCAAGTAAGAGAGATAGATTATTGAAGTTAAAAGCATTGATTACAACGACAACTTGTAATAATATTCTTTAAACGAATTGTCTTCATCTGGTAAACTTGTGTTACATAAAGAAACATTGCTCATGCAATGTTTCGTTGCTTCTTTAGCTTTTCTACAATCGGCTTAACAGGTGATAGAAAACCAAGTGATTTATAATCTTGAATCGTTGCAGGTTAGCCTCCAGCAAAGTTAAAGTTAGTGAATTTAAAGAGATCAGAAACAAGGCTGTATTTGTGAAAACAGGGGTCGCAAATAAGCCATTATAGAAAAAGATGGAAAACTTTTTGACATTAGCTTAGTCATACGTTAACTAAAAATCCAACAACGAAATAAACCAAAAAAGTTAGTTCTTTCAACTCAATAATTATTTAAGGAGAGTTTGAAAAAACAAAATCAAAACTCAATTTATCTACTGCAAAGATTGAACTTCATCAACACTTTCTTCAACAACTACCTTACTCCCTTCTACAAACAAGCATATGTCCAACATCCACGAGTATTAAAATTTTGGTTTACAAATGGAAAAATGTAGAATCCAGACAATTAAAAGCAACCTTTTGTCACTTGAAGAAGTCTTCCATATGTCAAAGTATTCCTTAACAGAATATTGGGGGGGGAGGGGAGAAATTATGAAGAAAGGGGAATATTCCCTTTATCTTGAGGATCATCAGCTTTGCACTTGCAAAGTTAACATAGGGCTTCCAAGCCAATTTCTTGTGCTTTCCGATCAGATTGCAGCAATTTTACAACATTCTCTGAGAACTGAATACATCATGCATGATAAAGTGCAATAATTTTCTAATATTATTATTGTTGCTTTGAGTAAATTAGTATTTAACTTGATTTAAAAGAATTAATCACTTGTAATTAAGCATCATTCTCTACAATTAACTGTGTCAAGGAAGGAGACTATGGAAATATATTAACTAACATCCCATAAGATTATCCAAGAAAAGGTGGAAATGGTGTTCTTTTTATTCGTTTGATTTTCTGGGATAAAGCACGACACGAACAAGTTTATTAATGACCATGAAATAACGTTAAGTGGTTATAATCTAGAGTTTAGGCATATTCGTTTATTAACCACGATCATATTATGGTACATCGTGGTCTTTATTACCATATTGGTGATGTTAACTAGAGTTTCGGGACATGGGATTTGTGAAAATTAAGGTAATATATTAGCTGGTTATATTTACAATGCATAGTTTCCATCTAACCTGATAGTTCTGCCCTATTCAAGATACCGGGATACCTGCAGGATAGACCCGGTATTTTGTACGATACAAGTTTGCAGAGGGAAAAGCATTGATTAGGTCAGGTGCAGACGAGGAGTGTGAAACAGCAGAGACTCCTGCCGCATATTACAGAGGTGTTCCGGCTACAGATTTTCTTCCATAACCATCGATAGCTCCAAGTCCTTTGGCCACTTACTAAATCATCTGTTAATATCAAGAGAGTCAAATGCTTTTAAGGCCATAAATGGCATCGTGGTGACCGGAGGTCTGGGCGTTAGCCTCCTTAGTTAAGCTGAGGACCTGGCGTTTCTTGCATGTACGGGGACTGAATTTCAGACATTCATCGACAACCTTATTCAGTATGATGGGCCTAAAGATCAGCGTTAAGAAAACAAAGTTCCTAGAAAACTGCCCTATGTCCCTCTACTTCGATGAGAGCGGATCGAGCAAGTGAGATGCTCCCATGAGCCAAACTATTGATTATAAAGTTGAAGTTGAGATGGTTCGGCCATGTGATGTGCATTAAAACTGACCACTTGCCTAAACAATCTTCCTAAGGAGGGGGCCTGTACAGTGGAAGGAACGCGAAATGCGCCAAAGCTTTCCAGGCGTAAGCTGTTAACGGACGACACGGTAGCCTTATTACCGCGGTATGGCATGACCCGATGGCAGTAGCGGTGGAGATGGTACTGAATCGATCTCAGTGGCGCGAATTTGTTCGGGACACGACGTTTGCCAGCCACGTTCGGGTATGACGATCAACGGCCAAGTAAGTAAGTCCAAAGAGGCAAGCGTGGCTTTGAGATAAGTTACATTTCATAGTGGGTTATTTGAAGAGAAAACTTTTGCTAGGTAATCGTATCACATTCAGACTCGTGTCTGTCAAAAACGCTTATCATGAAAGTTAAAAACCACCAACAAAGTCATTGAAGGGATAGCTAAGCCTGTTGTAAGACTGAATGCTCAACAGAAAGACATATTTAGTCGGAATCTCTTTCAGTACTGGTGTGACCAAATGAAAATCGCTCACGAAGCAAGATGTTTGATGTTTGTAATTTATTTAATTGGAATCCTATTATTAATATCATGTCAGACAAGCTCGCTTGTATAATTCAAGATGGCTTAAACGGATTGTAAACCAGTATTGTGTCATATTGCAGCTAAGAGGTGGAAATTTCGTAAGTTTAATACATTGTTACTCATAATAGATATATTTATTTGAGACAACAGTATCAACAAACTAACCAGAATTTATCTTAAAAACATAATACTGCTTTTCAGCTTGGACAAAATCGTTGTGACTAAAATATCCGTAAGCCTGTTTGCCTTGAGTAAAATCCCAATAAAAATTTCGTATCTCTGTACCTCAAGATCTTCATAAACCCTTTCTTGTCTTTCGTGTTAAGTTACCTTTCAATTAGGTCAAATAACTAACTACTTAAGCTCAAACGTTCGTAAAACCTGGAGTATTTAAAATGAATTTCCTAGAACACAATCTCGTTTCCAAACACTTGTATTAGAGCAAGAATCTTTAAAAGATTCATTATGTTTTCGAGCAAGGACACTCACTTAACACTTTCGCTTAATTTTTTTTTTGCTTCTTCCCCTAATTGACCAAGAGATCAGTAGCGGTAATTACGTTAATTAACCTATTAAAGCCAGAGACCTTTTATCCTCTGGTGTACTACGATTGAGGGCTGACAGTTTTTGTATAAAAATCACCGATGTAAATTCTGATGTTTGGTAAATGTTTCTCGCATTTAATGCCAAAATTCCAATGTATTAAAGGAATTGATTTTAGCGGTAAAATCCCCTTGTTCGTTATAAAATATATTACTGGAATGTTGAAATTTTCCATAATCATATATTTACAATTGGCACTATGAAAATTGGAAAAAGGCTTTATCATAAAGGACTGAATTAAGAAATTTTGTATCAATTCATACAAATTAATGATTCAAATTTGGATGCAACAGCTTGCAAACTGTATAAAAGTACCCATACTGTTTAACTATATTCTGTGACTATTTCTTTTTAGCAGGTTTTGATAATAAAATGAACCCAGTGATTTGCTATTTCCAATCTAATAAAGACCCTCTGGAGCGATCAATCGTCATATTTCAACCAGCTCTTTGATACACCGGTGCACTAGATCTGTATTCATTCTGAATCATTGATAATTACTCCCCTTTACTGTTTGTTGAACCGAAACATATGATTAGGCAACCGGGTTGCAGAAAGACAGGTCAAAACTCAACAGATAACGAAAGGGAGCCCAAACGTTTTACAAAGTAATCTATCAACGAATTTAAATATAATTGTAAATATTTATAAAATAAGGCCTGCAAGTACAAATGAAGAATTTAAAGAGTGAAAACGGATCTTAAACGTTATGGAAAGCAATGGACTCACTTTAGTGTATATATATATTCTTAAGATTTTCACAGTGTACTGCCAATTTGAAGCAAATAGTAAGTTACAGTTATTATGTTATCACTACGTGTGTACATTATTTTATGAAGCCATATATATTATCTCGGGTTAGTACTATCATACTCAGTGTTACATCTCTACCATGATTTTTATAGAAGCTAAACTGTAAACAAAGCCATGGATATGATATAACACGCTGATGTCAAAAGTCAAAAGTTTATTTTATCACAGGTATATTATTCACAATTGTATTTAAAACAGGCGTTGAAAGTTCGTTCGCCTAAAAATTACACTTTCAAGCTAAGGTGACAAGTTCATGCAACTGGAACAGCTTTGCTATACAGTGATTTTAAGTTTTCATGGATTAATTTGTTTGCAGAAATATCGAATTCCTCTTTTTGAATAAGAGAATTAACCTCAACAGTAATCATAAGAGAGAAGCAAGCTAATTGTGTGAGTAAATACTAAGTTAAACTCGATAAAAGAATACTATCGCAAAATATTGGATTATAAGGAATATTACTAGACTTACGTATTCATCCAGTTTACGGTCTTGTCGATGACAACATCCAACTTTCTAGCGCCACACAGAAATACCTTTGATAAAATGAAACGTCTGGAAAGTAACTGAAAATATGATACAATTGCAATCTAAATATATTTTGCATTATAATGTTATGGTACAGGTTTCGTGTCCACCAATGGCACATGTAAACAAATATTTCAGGGCAGTTAGGTATTTAGATAATGTCTTTTCAAAAAAAGAGTTGGAGAATTTGTTGCTTTTAAATCTTTGGAAAATCTCTTGTGCAAGTACGAGTCTCTAAAGATTTAAAAAATATCATTGGTCATGTCGAGATCAAGAAATGACACTGTCAGGGCCACAAGTATGCAACCTTAATAGCTTATCACACGAATAAAGACACATGTTTTGAACCTATAAGACCATGTCAGTTCGATAGAACCATCCCAGAGCTGATACGATTGTAAAGTTAAATCTGTAACAACTTAGCAACGGAAGGAGGCATTATATGGTGACATGAACCCAAACGCATGTAAATAGTGTTTGTAAACGTTACCACAGCAACAGAATCTGTTACTTTTTGCAATAGACTGTATGCTACAATGCCAAGCGAGAATAAATACTTGGATTTCAGATTCATCAAATTGATAGCTGTATTTTCTTATTGAAAACTATATATGTGAATAACGTATTGCAAGAAATAAATACTTAAAAATTTGAATACTCTTTTTGCAACAAATTTTAAGTTAAATAAATATCGTTTTCGTAACGTATGTAAAAGTCGATTGAGATTTAAGCTTAAATTTGAATGCTTTATATGCAATACAAAGGACTTTGGCAGCTGCCTGCTATCTTACACAGAAGTAACATTGTAGTGATTGACTACCCCGGCTGTAAACTGAATTCTCAAAAACCAAGTCCTCACAATAAGCTCAGGTAGTTGATGACTATAATTATGCTATTTTTTAACATTGATTACACCTGGATATGTCCTTAGGCTTATTAAAGCTAATGGCTCCTGAAGAGCTCTATTAAACTTGTTGACTCTATCAACCGCTTTGTCTACCCAGGTGATGCCATTTCTGGGATTGACAGTGCTTGGTTGATGTCGCATATGTCACTGTTGACTATTATCAAGTTAAAAATATAATGATAACTGGATTATGTTTCATTTTGACTTTGGTAAATATTTTAGCCACAATGCATGTATGAAGAATTCTTGTCTCTCCTTCAGGTGCAATAATAAACTCAAATATTCAAGACAGATACACAGCTGAAGAAAACAGTACGTAGTAAAGACAATTTACGTAAAAATTTGATTTTCAACTTTCAATAAATAAAGTAAAGCTACCGGGATATGGGTAGACGTAGTGGTCAAGCATTAATGTTTCCGTCTGATGTGGATTATTTGAGATCAAATCATTGTAAAACCTACGACAACATTGTAGAGCAATAACCCATGTTTTGGAAGCTTTTATTCAGGTGACCACATTACCTACTTTTTTAGGATAAGTTATATAGACACAAATCAAAGCAATTGTAGCGACAAGGACAGCTATGGAAACCTCTACAGTAGGAAAACTGAACGCAGCACATACTGTTTAAACTTGGAATAAAATAACCAATATCCAAACCAAATCGACCTAATTTCTCTGGTTTGCTTTAGTTGTTTTATTGAGTAAGTTCTTGAAGCTGCTAACGTACATACTTACTATTTGACACTTTTTTTTTGTTTGATGCACTATTGAAAAATATTTTAGTTGAAATCGATTAGTGCATTTCATGAGAAGGCATTACAGAGAACAGCACTGATTACCTCTGATTCTGCCTTCCACCTGATCATTTATTGCAGGGAAATTATTTGAGGGCGACGTCGTGTTGGATAAAAGACTTCTCAGCATTGTTAGAGGTATCCGTAATCCCAGAAAATGGTTGAATGGAAGAGAAATAAGTTTCCTTTGGCCGACATCAAAAATTCCATATTTTATCAATAAAGACATAAGTAAGTGCATTGCAAATTTATTAGCTAACGCATTGTTACAGTGCTTTATTATTACTCTCTAAATATTTAACAATTATAAAATTCTTATCATTGAGCCTTAGTATGTTTTTAGGCAGCTTTTATGAAAAAAGGTGTGGGGGTGATCTCAGAACAACATTGGAGTATATTATTGATGATAGCTCATCTCTTGGTAAGTCAAAGATCAACTTGGTAGAAACGTGGAGGAAACTCCAAATAGTCTCATCCATTTAAACAATGTCCATGCTGTCAAAAAATTGAAAAGCAACTGCTGTGTGTCTAAACGTATGTCATACAGGTCTATGCTTAAATTAGGAATCTTGAATTTAAGGCCTAGTTAGTGTTAAAGACACACGATACAGTTTAGTTGTTCTGAAAAAATGATTTGTTATCATGATTCGCTTATTAAAATATCTGTTGTCTGATTGTTTTCTTTGGAGGAAAATGTATTATTTAATTACAATTACAACGATTTTAGGTGCCCAAGTTAGGGATGACATAAACAGTGCCATGGATGATATTGCAAAGTCCAGCTGCATACAGTTTTACAGAAAAGAAAGAGAAAAAGATTTCCTGTCATTCTACAATGGGACAGGGTAAGCTGGCCTATATTAGACTTATACGATTCAGTGGAGCAACCAATTAAAAATGCTGGTACAGATAATAATCTTATCGAGATTTCTCCTGTAATTTATCATTAATAGGATAGGAATGACAGCATTAATTACCATGATAATGACGACGAAGGTCATTATGTTGGTTATTGTATTCATAACGTCATTCTTGGTGATGGTGCAGCGGACGTTAATGATGATGGTTTTATTTGTCGGAGTTATAATCATGTTGATGGTCGTGCAAGAAAAGATGATGTTGACTATTAAACTTCCAATTTATTCTAACCTGCAATCACAAATATATACTAATGCTCAAAATGGCACATTGGACGTATATATGACATTAGTCAAGTATACGTGACAGTTATTACCAAGTTTAAAGTTCAGGATTAGTCCATTCCTTATTATATCTACAAAATATATAATAAGATTTTCTGATAACACACCAAGATAATTTTTAACAAATAATTAGAATTATCAATCTGTAATCGCTTTAATATTTGCATAAATGATTTACTCTCATCATAGATACCTCCAATCGTACTCATGCTGAGGTTGATGGTATTAACGTGATAATCTTTTCTTACTTTGCAATGATGTTGTCGGCCAAATTAGTCTCAAATACATCTTTAACTCCACAATCTACAGTTGACTTTTTATGATAATAATATCCTATCTTAATTCATGATAATATCATAATGCGTAACAAATGCATTTCTGATGATGCCGTCACTTTTCACCTTTGTAATTTGTACACCCTCGTGGTAAGGGAAAGTTATGAATAAAATGCAGAATTTCATAACAATTACCATCACACGGTAACAAAAAGTATTTAGAAATCAAGTTTTTTTGGAATTTTTCAAGATGCTGGTCGTATATTGGACATCGTGGAGGAGAGCAAATGATTTCACTTGGAAAAGGCTGCGACCAGAAAGGAACTATAACGCATCAGTTGCTTCATGCTTTAGGATTCTTCCATGAACATACTAGACAGGATAGAGATAAAACTGTCAGCGTCGAGTGGAAAAATGTGGAAAAAGGTAATTTCCTGATTTTTCTCTGTGTTAAATCGCTGATATTCAACTTAAATATGCTTAAGGAATACAACAGGAAAGTCGATGGTGTGGCATGCCTTGTAAAATGTAGGTGAATATACTCGTAAAGGCGGGGGAATGGCTAGGGCATATGGCTGCCTTCAAGCTCTTCTGCTTTAAGTTTCAAGTAAGTTTAAATCAGCCAGCCAAAACAGCTTCATGAAAATTTTTAGTTTGTTGAATTATACTGCATTGTTTTAGACCGACAAAATTAGTAAAGGAAAAGTACGTAGTTTTAAAAAGCGTATAGAAAACAAATGTTAGAACCTGATGCGCAGAAGAAGAGATTGAGATGGACCGTATGATCAAAAACTGGCTTTGCGCACCACAAAATAACAAACTTGATAGTCAAGGGGTTAATGCGTACCTTTGCATACTTAAGTACTCTAATTCATTTAAAATATATCTGGGTCAAATAGGTAGTACGTTGTTTTGTGTATGTACTTACTGCAAGTATCTGTTTAATGAAAGTCAAATCTTTTAATAATGATACATACCAAACATTATAGCTAAGCTTTGGCAAGGAAAGATTGCAAAAACCAAAATTGCAGAGAAGGAGAGCAAACTTAAACAGAAATTGATGTAATTAAAGTTAATAGATTCCAAGAAGACTGGCTACAAACTATTGGGGCGTCCCATACAGTAAAGTTTATTGCTGCTTATTCTGTCACTATATTTGAGTAAATATCATACCACATACTGAGAACAAGACTTCGTTAGAGCAGCAGGAACACTTCTTTACTGTGATTTCCGGGACATATATTTCAACTGCATCGTCTCTAGGATTAATGTCTTGAAAAGCTTTCACAGGAGAAATTTTTGCTAGTTGAACGAGGCGATAATTTTATTATGACCACAAGGAGCATACATTATGTGATTTATTGACGAGAAACATTTAAAGTTGTAAGAAACATGTGACTGCTTCTTATTACAATTCAGCACTTTTCTGCCTTGTGCATGCAAAGGCTATTTCAAATTCCATGTGTCAAAAATGGTAAACAATATTTGATTAAATTAACCTTTGAACATCCAATTGAAAATTTGCGACATTGCGCTAAAATCATACTTAAAAGCTTTTTTCGTCTGACACTCCTCAGAGTATGAAACTTCAGAAAGGAAAGTATATGTATATGGCAACCTATTTATA
>JANTCA010014377.1:13577-25975 GCA_024741275.1 Chironex yamaguchii | reverse complement strand
GTGGGAGCCGATTGGGTTCGAACTTGCAACCCTCAGACTCAAAACTTTTATATTTATATATATATATAAATTTATCAATTTATAAATTTACAATTTATGACTTTACCACAATAGCTGCACTAAGTGGGAGCCGACCGGGTTCGAACTTGCAACCCTCAGACTCAAAACTTTTATGTATATATACATATTTATCAAGAGTGGAGCATTACCACAATAGCTGCACTAAGTGGGAGCCGACTGGGCTCGAACTGGTAACCCTCAAACTCAAAAGCCAACACTCAAACCTCCGGGTCATCACGGCAGGCACAAAGATTTGCTGAAGGACTTATATATAAAATAAATGTTCCGCTCACAAATAATGTATATGAAACATTAATATGTCTGCTGTGATATTTCTATCAACACATTTTAAGTCCTTGGTATCATGAGACAAAGTCCAAAGGTTAGTATGGGAGAATTCATTTATTCAATGTTTTTTCTGTTTCACTTTCCGCGTTCATCAGTGGCGGATATTTTTATGTTATCTCATTAAGTTAATGCATTCACACATATGACTCGTGAGTGAAGAAGTATCGATCATTTTCCCATCTTCAATCAAAGGACTCTGAGTCGCATTACATAAGGCTCAACAATTTCATTCGCTAAACAATAATCCTTTATTTTTCTATCTTATGTTTAATCAAAGTTTGGCTCAGACGGTTAGTTTAAAACTTTGAAATTTATGTTAAACCTTATATTAAGTGTGTTTGGGTTAGCGTTTTGCGCCTAGCATTACCTTTACAGAAGTAGCGCAACATAAAATGCAAATGGAGAAATATTCTTCAGTTTATCTCTTGTAGATTTTAAAGCAGATGCATAGTCTGCAATCATGAAAACTTTGGTAATGGAAAAACTTTCCTAAAAGCTCAATTTTGACTGAAAATACGGTAAATTGCTCATTTTCCGTTAGTAATTGTCACATTTAAAGAGCCTGATTCCATTTATTATCAACCAAATATGAGAAGATTTAATGAGAACGTAGAATTAAACCCTTGTTAATCCAGAAATTACAAAAAAAAAACAAAAACAAAATGTAGTAAAAACCGAACTACTGTATTCAAAAAAATCCACAAACTGATAGGATTACTGTTTGTGTGGTTGAAATTACGAATGTACTTTTTCTGATCACGAACTGTCCATGAATCGACAAAGAGCTGTTTAAAATAAGAACGTGTTTCCCTTGTCTTATTAGTGGTGTTGTATTATCATTGTTGACTGACCTGTCATAATGTACCCTTGTTAAACGATAATTCCAGGTCATTTCTGAAGTATTTTGATTTTTGACTTGTTTTGGAGTGAACAACATGACTTAACATCAGGCGCAGAGACATATAAAGTCTGGTATCATCGAGGAATCAAATTGGTTTTTCAAATACTATGCGTTTAAATTTTAATAGCTTCTTGGCTAACCTAAAAATTTCTAGAAGGTTCTAGAACATGCGTAACATTTTCATTTTGTTCCAGACGTCCAAAACAGTTATCCAAGCGTCTGTCTTAAAATCAAGTCTACGGTATCAAGAGGCTGATCTTTGGCAAATGACAAATTATGTTAATCTCCTTACGTTTTCCTTTGTTTGTTTGTGAGGTGGTCCATTATTCAGTGCAAAAATGAGCCATTTCAGTTTCCTTATGAACAGATTTTTATTCGTGTATTAGGCAAGATGTCATTGGTTTTGGTCCCAGATGTTTATATAATTCTACTATTGTGTAGTCAACTCTTTCTACTTTACTACATGTATGTGTTAGTAAAACATCCTTCATTATCTCAAGGGCTGCATAATTTGAATCAGCCACCTTCCATATTGAATTAGTTTAAGTGTAAATGTGAAGTACATTTTTTGATATTTTGGTTTTCGATAAAGCTTGTCGATTTTTGATTGCTGACTTTTCGTTCTGTTACTAGATTACTAACGCTTTACAGTATGCCTTGTAGTTCAATATGTCCTCATAGAGATCAGTGTGGTGTAAACGTGTCCGATGCACTAGAAATTTCAAAATAACGTTGTCCATTTTTGCTGCAAACTTTGATTTCCCACACAAAATTGCTTGTTTAGGAAAATGTTTTAGAGCTATGAATTTACAACAATGAAGTCCCATTGTAGCATATAACAAAAAATACAAAATCTGTATTTAAACCGCACTATTGGAGAGAACGAGCTATAAAAACTCTTACACCTGTAGAAAATACGTTTAAAGTGACAAGGTCGATATAAAACATCTTCAATAAAGATTTAATAGGCGCATGCTTGAAAATTCAGTCAAATGTAACAAACCAACAGAATATTTTGATAATCTATTCTAACATTGTTTGTTGTCATTGTTAGGAAAAGACTATAAACAGAAGTAACGTTATGATTACAGAAAACAAAGTCAACTCAAATCACTCGATATGAGAAGGAACAAGATAACACCAACTACGCAAAAAAATGATACCTTGCAGTATATGCTGTAGAAGCCTACATTGAGGTCGTGCATACTTATTTTTGTTGCTCAGCTATTGTCTGTCTAGTGGCTACTTGTGCAGTGAACTTTATAACATCATACCCTTACTTCCTGGGAACAACTATTTGCTTTCCAAATATTTTCCCCGTCAGTTTACAGGAAGGTATAGCGCATCAGTTTCAATTTTGGTTAAAAAATTGGTCTTACCTTAAACGCCTCTCCCCAGTTACTCATAAATATGTTACTGATTAAGCAGTTTTCTTTCTGTAATTTTTAGAGATACGTGATCAAGAGAATAATTAGACTGTACTGCGTGCGTATTCCTTAGTTCTGCTGCAACATAATGCAAACGGCTTCTCAACTGTCGCTGAAACGACATGCATAAACAGGATGTCAAATATTTTTAAAAGCTGAACCGCCAAAGTGGATTACATATACGCAATTAAAAAATAAGCAGGGAAAACTCTCAGAAGTTTGTCTCTGCGCAATTTGTCAATAAAAATTGTTTATGAAAAGACAGTTCAACAACTATATTTTCTCATGTCTGACGCCAAGTCATTAACAAGACAAAGAATATGCCCGGTAAACATCTGTTGGCAGCCTGAGTCAAAAAGGTACGTAAAACTATTAAAATCGCCGTGTTATTAACGCCGTGTTATTAACGCCAATGTTGAAGAAAGTTCTATAGCAAATGGGGTCGCGGTGAAATTGAACCCGCTATTCATAACAGATTAAAATTTCACCTGTTCTTCTGTGTGCGTTTCTCCGCAATGTTTTATTATTCTGGGCTCTCTATATTTCTTCCTGTGACAACTTATTCAAGAGAAGCAACAGAAGTGTTAACAAAGGGTTAAATGAATCCTGTTTAGCTTAATGATGTCAAGTGTAGATGAATAGATTGGCAATTAAATATTTTGCTACATGTCTAAAAGAGGTAGAGGCCTTTTACTGTAAATTTGATCCAACGTGTTACCAGTTCATCACTCATAGTGTGGACGGAGACCCTGAAACAGGTGAAATTCATACACAGAACTCAATCTTTGGCCTGCGGTCTGGCATGACGTGTCTTTTACTTTGATTTTCTGAATGTTCTTGTCATTGGTCTTCTTTGTTTTGTGTTTGGTTTTGGCCTGTTTTTCTTAGGTGGGCTACTTCTATACAACAGAAGGATTAACGGAATGCCCACTTAACTATAATTTTAGTCGATGGCAGTCAACAATCCTGGAACGGTTCTTGTTATCACGAATGTCCCAGCAATGTACATGTTATACCAGTAAAGGGACAGCAGGGTATAGAAGTCCGCTTGGCATTCTGTGGAGGTATTGCTAACCATGCAAGCACCGGTATGGCCGAAAAAAATTATATTACCTGAACATATTGAACTTAATGTCGGCGGCAAACATTTCTCGACGACGAAGAGGACATTGTGTAGAGAAAGGCACTCGTTGTTAGCAACTTTGTTTAGTGGAAGAGTTCAACTTCAAAAGGATTCGAAAGGAAGATATTTCATTGACCGCGATGGGATTTTGTTTGCACATATATTGGATTTTATACGACGAGGTTTATTGTTATTACCGGAGGGTTTTGATGAATATCAGCGTCTTCTAGAGGAAGCAAAATTTTACAACCTTGTTAACCTAGTCAAGGCAGTGGAGAACCAAAAATTAAGTAATCTCCTTCAACAAGAGAGCTGTAAATACTCTCCTGTGAATAAGAAACTAGAACGAATAAACAGCAGTTGTCCAAATCTATCTGAGAAAAATAATTGTGACGAAAGACAGGTACCCCTATCATTAGGTACCGAGAATCCTACGGAAAGAAGAGGGCACTTTCTCACAATTAATGTACAAGCAACATTTGGTGCTAGCCGACGAGAGCAATCGGATTCAATATCTTTTCACAAGACTCCAAGGTTATTGATATCTGGTCACGCTGGTATTGTAAAAAGCGTTTTCCAAAGCACCCTTAATATGTCAAGAGACATCGATCCAGAAAATGATCGTTACACATCTCGGTTTTATTTGACCCATAATAACATACATAAGGCGTTTGAGCAACTGTATAGTGGAGGATTTCGATTGGTTAGTAGTTGTGCTGGTAAAACAGGACATGACAAAACATCCGAAGAAGGCAAATGGAATCATTTTATTGTCTATGTATTTTTTAGAAGTAGCAAGTGATATAAATTGAATTGTTTGTTCTCTAAGATTCTTATATGGTATATGGTTACTTTATCTGACTACAAAGTAGTAATTATTCAAGTGCAAAAACATGACCGGACATCCAAAAATTTCAATTGAATTCTTTATTTACTGAAATATTTTAATGTGCAGTCGACGTCGCCTGTGAATGATTTACCTAGTGATCAATTGTTTCCTTTTCGTTCTGATAACGGTAAGAGTAAAATAAGTTGTAAGTACGTTTATGGTTGTAATGGATCAAAGTCTCAACGGTATCTGAGGCACACTTATGTAGTAATAGTAACAGCGATTGTACATGAATACATAGTCGGATTATGACGAACTTAAGTTGTTTCCTTGCAAAGGGGGATCCGAAAACATCCTTATTTATAGTAAATATTAGTCATATTTGAGGACGTCCATGCTGAAATCGAGATAATCATGATACCTGAGCATGTTCGTAATTTAATGTAATTGATTGTATTCTTTCAGTAGTAGAAATATTAGTCCTTTGGTAGAGCAGAATGCTAATTACACACGTGTCAAAGTGAATATGCATTTAAGCCCAATCGTACAGATTACTATTCAAAGACTTGTTAAAATACATTAACATGTTTTGTTAATGTTTGTTTCAGTTAGAAGAAGATGCAAATAGATTTCATAGAAACTTGTGATGAAAATGGTTTCTTACTATTCAGTTGACTTTCGGTGTGCCAAAAATATCTTTCATTTTGCACGTCACTCCTCTGCCGCTCTTGATGAGCTTTATTTTAGAGAAGCTTGCCATGTGCTTCAAGGGTTCTTACAACACTTCGAAACACACCAGCATCGCCGTGACCTCTGAATATATTCCTCTATTGCTGAGCGTAAAATTTTCTAACAGTCTTTCTTAACACGATTGAATATTGGTTCAAGTACCAAGGTGGAACCAAACTACTTTGCACTGTCCTCAGCCATGGGCTGCAGACATTGGCACTTTTCAAGGGAATGACCGAGCAAAAGACAGAAAGAGAATAATGAAATCTTTAATTCTATGTCAATGTTTAGCTGCTTCATCTCAAGGTCTTGGGAAGCTCATGGTCATCACTCCAACTCCTCTAGTTTTTGGAACATTTTTGGTAAAGCTAAAACTTATATGGCTTACGAAGTCAGTAAAAACTTCTGTTGGAGGCTATGATTTTGGCATTTCGGTTCACATCGTTTCTTCTTGAACCGTGCTTCGAAACTCAGTGAAATGTGCCTTGCTTACAAATTCATCAACAAAAATTGTCCGATAGAGGGTGGCTAGTATCCAAAACTTTACAATACAAGTTCCTCTCATTAACACCGATATTAGTAATCACTTACTTAAAAACTGACTTGGTATCTTCTTCTCTTGTACAGCCACGAAATATTTCATTTTGGACAAATGTCTCCTAGGTTTCATTTTTGGATCATAATGGATCCCATGTAACTTTAACGGTAACATTTCGATGCCAATAGAAACGTACTAGTATACTACTTAAGGAAATTGTCTTGAGCAGTTACGTGTTCTAATGTTGAATTTCAAAGCATTCAATGGCTTAGACCTATTTATAAATGATGGTACATATGCCATATACTACATCTACTGAAACGTTAGTTTTGAATACCATGACTTGGCGCTTGGGTACAAGGATGCAGCTAAGTAAGTTTTATAATACATCTCTGACACTGTTAAAAGCTTTTGTGTCAAAAGTTTGTGCTTATTGGATTTACATTAAGGCATGAAACCACCAATCCCTTGTTGCCTTTCCTTTTTTAAATCATGTAGACAGTCTCCGTTGTTTGCCCTGTAGCAGACTGTCTCCTTTCATGTTTTGTTCTAATGCATGTCAAATATACAATTTGTCGACTACCCAGGTCAAACGCATTTCCTGACTTCACAGCATAAGATATTTAAGTTATGGTTCTTTGTTATCTTTTCTAGAGATTCATTGTTAAGTCGTTTGGTGACACCACTGGTAAAATTTATCACTAAGGTCAATGATCCACATCTATTTAAAGAGGATTTGGTATGATTAAAATGTTTTACGATGTCTTAAATCGAAAAAAACCCTAATTTTTTCAGCTCAACATACGTTTTGTCATTCTTCGTTTCCATCAATTTCTACCATGAATGTATTTATAACTCTAACCGTAAGCAACTAAAGAGCATTGCTTTCAATTTGAAGATAAATTGCTAGCCACTAAGTCGATGTTATTTACAATTTCTTTTGCCTGTTTCTAGCTTTATTAGCCCAAATTTCTAGCTTTATTGGTCTGGTAATATAATCGCCCCTCACTTTCTTTGGCTAATTGTTCTATAATAATGACTCGGGTTATCAGTTGTGATATCTGGTAAGGACTTAACAGTCACTCATTGCAACTGAATTTTTAGTTCCTTCTTTTTTGACTCACTTAAATAACGAGCCCCCACCCCTTGCAATGATACCCTTACGTCGGCTGATAGGAGCTAGGTCAAATGATTTTGTATAATAGTGGTTGACTTTATTTAATAAAGTGGAACAAATTCCATAATGCATTAGAAAGCGAAACTTAAGTTCAACACTAGGTATAAGGCTATCATCAATTCAAGTCTTCTTAAGTGTGAAATCATGGCACAGATATTGGAAGAGACAATCTTGACTTGACGGTATAGTAGACGCTACCTTTTGCAGATTGAGGACAATTTATACCAAAATTGTAGTGCCGTGGGGCTACTTTATAACCATAAAGTAAAATAAATTTGTAACTATACCTCCTTTTTGAAAAAGATATCGATCCACCCGGGAATATTGTCGCATGACGAAGGCTTTATAGGTCCAAAATTCGCGGATAGATCGATGTCTTCTTCAAAAAGGCGGTCAAGTTGCAAATTTATTTTACAATCTGTATCAAGATAATTTACTAAATGGCCAAGAGTTCTTTTAAGGGAGTAAGTAGGAAAAGTTGTCATGTTACATTGGGTTGTTTTCAGCAATACGGCCAGAGATTGCTGAGTTTCTTTGGTATCTGTAATCAAGGGAATGGTGTAGCCAATGCGACTCACAACAAATGATGTAAAAGTAAATGTAGTATAAATGATACTTGATGCATGTATAAATGTACAAATGATGCTAGAAGCAGGGATTAACAGTATACTAAACACACTATGCAAAGAAAGAACTCATCCGCTTATGGCTTCCCGGTGTGCTTGGAGGGGAAAACTAAATCGTGACGAACTATGACGCAAAATAGAGCTTAAGTGGCCGTTTGAAGTAGCTGGATATTAACTTGTTTGTAATTATTCATCGCATTCATAACTTTTTATTTTGTGTGTTTAAATTACTGGCAAGCCGGTTACTTAAAGAAAAAATGGCGCTTGGCTACACATCTCTAACCATACCCCAATGACGCAGTCGTTTTATAGTCTGAAACAATTTTGTGACAGAGAAATAGTGCTTAATTTTGGCATCTTAAGGCGTGAAGTTAAAATTGATGGCTCCGTAATGCTTTCTCACTTTACTGGTGTCAAACAGAACTAGAATAAAAAAACATTTTTCTGTTTTCTCTGAAATTCGCTCATTTACGATGATGATTCGTACGTCAAGACAATTAAATGATCAACGCTCCAAGTTAAAAAAACCCAACTACATCACCAATATCAACAAATCTATATCACTTAGCATTACGAGTCAAACCTTCAACGTCCTGAATGATAATTACATGCAATCACCAAGAGATTAAGATAAAGAGTAATATAATGCAATGCATATTCAATTGTACCTACGATGAGCGATAATTAAGGCATTTAAGACGAACGGATTTGTGCGCATGGAGTAGTTTATGGTTGAAATTAATTTCTTAAAGGCCTCAAGTGCATTTCCACAACCATGGTATAACTTTCAAATCATCTAATTCCAATTCCGACATTTCAATTGCCTTTTATTTGAAGCGAAACTTAGAATAAGCAGGGTTTTACTCTGCTAATTGCTGGCAATCATATTTTATGGATTTTTCGACACTGATTATGCATTAATGCGCTGTTGGTCACAAAGATCCTTAAGGTGTCATCTAAAAGAGTAGGAAATTTTTGCCAGGAGCTTCTGATTAAAACATTGTTCTGTTCATTTTAAGAGATCTTGTTGACCTGAGGAGTTACTCTAAAACTTGTGACGTAACTCATGCCTTCTGTACTGTTAGTAGGTGAGTAGTAGGCGAGTTAATAATTGTGTGATATCAAAATTACACTTTCTTGAATAGTTTAGAGATGAGTGGTATGCATACATCATTCACATGTCTCGCCAGTTTCCATTATGTTTATGAAGCCTCAATGTTTGAGAAGTGGTTGATTGAATGAAAAATGATGATAAGCTACACAGGTAAATTTTGACATGAATGAAGTAGTTTGACAACACATACAAACATTATTGACAAAATCAAAACGACCTTGTCCAATGGAATGGTTTCTTTTTTGAGTGTGAAACTTTTAGCTTTATCTTACACCTTTTGCGGCGCTAATTTCATGAAATTTTATTTGCCTTGAAATCAGACCCGGCTTATGTGGCTTATGTCAATTGCACAATTCACCTAAACAGCAATCATAAAAACGGGCATTGTAATTCAAACTAATTTTAAATACAGCACTCGTATAGAATGTTCACATTTACGAGAGTACTGTATGTACCATTTAATGAACACGTTCGCATCTGCGCGGACTATTAAGCTTGAAGGGTGTGCGCTTATTTGAAAAACTGTTAAAATCAATGATATTACAGCACCTTCAACCTACAGATTCCTTCAACGTTCAACAGCATCAAAGATCTACGCCTACTTTGTCCGATTGTGGACCATAGCTTATTTTTACAAGCTTGAACTTTGAAAATGATTCTTCACGCTTGCTTCCTTGTATTTTGTACAATAGAAAATACGTTTCTATAAACTGTCTACAGGTAGAATTTGGCCAATATCCTAATAGCCATCGAGAAGCCCTCTCCATTTAGCCCTGCATTGGATGTAATCAGACTAGTAAGGGCTCCTTCAAACCATAATAAATTAGATCGAAGAAACAGTATTCATACTTGAGCTTTTCTACATCTAGGCTTTGGTATTGCTTTGTCATCTTTATCAATGCATCAACTGGTAACATCTTTTCCATATAAAAGATCTCTAGATTAAGCAACGCAAAAATTTCAGGAATTCGCCTATGCCTCAAAAACGTTAACCTATACATCAGACCACTGATGCAAACAAAACGTTTCTCGTTCATACTTTTCTCATGCACTAACACAAGTGGCTTTGGTCGAATGACTGTCATCTGGTATCTGTTTGTGCTCTCCTTGTCAAGGAAATCTTACTTTTCTAGCCCCTTCTCGGTGCGAAATTATTTTGTAACTTTCAAAACTTGAATAAACTTGTTGTAAAATTCTCTCGACTTTGCCGATCCATTTACACAGCAAATAAGATGATGCTTGATCTGTTAATGAACAAAAATTGGCGAAAGTGTGGTTAGTACAATCTTGAATGAGGTAAGTTTATCTTATAGTCCTTCGGCATACGTGATAGTTTTGTTACTATGAATTGCTGGCTAGCAATCTTTCAAAGTGTCAAGAAAGCCATCAAATAATTTTGAGAAGAAGACGTTTTCAATAGCCTTTTGATGTGACTGGCATCTTGTCGTTGCGACGGCTCACAGTCTATGGATTTGCATAAAATTGGGTAATTTTTGCTTCTCTTCAAATGCATGGCTTCATTTCTTTTGATTCACGAATAAGCTGTTACTAGAATGCCAAACAACGATTTTGCCACAGTAGATAAAAGACAGGCCTCTATAACGATGTGGTTCTACACATGATCAATGAAAAGGCATCCTTTTTTGAATCAATGACTTCACTCTCTTGTACTTCCCTCTAAGTACAGGGGCTCCATCATGTTTTGTCCTATTGCACTTGTTGTTCCTTTTTCTAAAATCCCTTTCAGCGATTTTATCATTTCATATGCTAAAGCATCTTGTATCTTTTGGACTGAAATTAGCTGTTCACAGATGTCGAGAGAACACAGAGCCATATCATGATAGAGCTGGTCAGCAGGAAATAAATCTCTTCTGGAGACAACAACTATGCTATATTTTTCTGCTGCTTATATTTAGTGATGATAATCTTTAACAGGTGTCTTGCAAGTAAATTGATAACTTAAGAGACGTGCAGGTGACATAGAAGGAATGAATAAAAAGTCAGAGAGAATTCCTTTACAAAGTTTCGCAAAAGAAGGCTATGTTGCAAATTTTCGACTAGTCTGTCAAACCTCTACACTGGAGGACGCCGGCCTCACTGGCCCCTCCAGCCACGACGCCTCTGTGAGCTATGAAGTAAGAATTGCTTCGAAAGACACTAGTATTCTTAAAAGCTTTTGAACTTACTGAGTTGCTTTGTGAACTTAAACCTGTGACAATAGACTTAGAACTACCGCTCCATTCTATTGTGACGAGAAATTTCCAACCTTGGGACTTAAGTCCAAACCTTTTTTGTTAATTTTAGAAATTCTAGAAGCCTCTATAGTGGGCCATAGTATCTCTACGCAAACTGTTAGGCAAGAACAGTCCAAATAAAGCAGCACTGTCCCTCGAATTTCTGTATTACTTGTTGTTAATGATAAAGAGGATAGTTCCTTGACAAAATTAGTAACGTTTTCCTTGACAAAAATTAGCAACGTTTCTTGTCAAATACAAAAGGTTTGTTGAGTTGATGTCATCGAGAAACGTAATGGACGTAGCGTGTAGAAACGTAATGGACGTAGCGTGTAGAAACGTAATGGACGTAGCGTGTAGAAACGTAATGGACGTAGCGTGTAGAAACGCAAGACGTTATCTTAAGAAAAGGATTTAAATCACACGATTCTTATGACGATCGTCAGATTATTGTAACTCAACTGACAAGGCAAAGGATTCATAGTAATTCAAGGTCGATCGGATAAAGGATCTAAAGCGCATCTCCACTAGACGATTTTTATGACGATCATCACAATTATTGCAAGGCAACTGACTCAGCAATGGATTCATAATAGTTTAAACTCGATCGGATCAAGGATTTTAAGCGCATTTTCTTTAGACAATATTTGTAACGATTGTCATATTATTGTAAGGTAAATAACATGGCAGTTGATTCATAATATTTCAACCTTGAGCGGATAGGACTTCAAGATCTCCACTAGACGATTTTTAAGACCATCATCGGGTTATTGCAACGCAGCTAACACGGCAGTGGATTCATAGTAGTTCAACCCCGGGCGGATAGAGGATTTAAAGATCTCCACTAGACGATTTTTAAGACCATCGTCGGATTATTGCAACGCAACTAACACGGCGGTGGATTCATAGTAGTTTAATTTTGAGCGGATAGAGGATTTAAAAATCTCCACTAGACAATTTTTATGACGATCGTCGGACTATTGCAATGCAACAAACACGGCATTGGATTCGCAATAATTCAAGGTCGATCGGATAAAGGATCTAAAGCGCATCTCCAATAGACGATATTTATGACTGTCAACGGATTATTGCAACGCAGCTAACACGGCAGTGGATTCATAGTAGTTCAACCCTGAGCGGACAGAGGATTTAAAAATCTCCACTAGACGATATCTATGACGATCGTCGGATTATTGCAACGCAACTAACACGGCAGTGGATTCATAGTAGTTCAACCCTGAGCGGATAGAGGATTTAAAGATCTCCACTAGACGATATCTATGACGATCGTC
>JANTCA010014377.1:0-13477 GCA_024741275.1 Chironex yamaguchii | reverse complement strand
AGTAGTTCAACCCTGAGCGGATAGAGGATTTAAAGATCTCCACTAGACGATATCTATGACGATCGTCGGATTATTGCCATGCAACTACACGCAACTAAGACGGTAGTGGACTCATAGTAGTTCAACCCTGAGCGGATAGAGGATTTAAAGCCCATCTTCTTTAGACAATATTTGCAAAGATCGTCAGATTATTGTAACGTAATTAACACGGCCAATAGTGTCGTGGTTATTCACACTCGTGTTATTGTTTCCGTCTATTAGCGTACACGCTTATAAGCGGCATGTGCTTCATGTCGACAAAACATCCATTCATCGTTATTTGTTGCACTAGTTCCATAAAGTACCTAAAATCTTCTGATGTTGAAAGACTCGTCTCTTCTGGATCCTGAACATTAAAAAGAAATCATTGATGCCAAAAATGTACTTATTGTACCCCTAATCTATGGTTATCCTTTGCTCTGAAATGTGGTCTATGTCCATTATCATATTCTGGCAATAGAGGGATGATGAAAAAATCACCGAAATCGTATCTAATACAGTTCTCAAGCTGTCTACCAACTGTGTTTGTTAAGTAGTACTTAAGCCAAATCTCAAGTCTTCTGATCTTCGAAGTAGGGATCCAGACAATCCCTGCAGAGCAAACGAGAAATTTTCAATCAATGTAGAAGTGATAGAGATGGTAATCTGAGAAATTCACATCCAACTCGTTGTCGTCCATGTGATATGTTGATCAATTTGGCGCACTGTTTCAATAAGATATATGAAACCGTAAAATACGAGCAAATTGTAATGTCACGAAAGCAAATGTTCAATTTTCCATGTTCTCAACTAGGGTTGCTGTGCCTATCATTAAATTGACCCAGTGGTTGAATAATGTCGTGTTTTTCCATAAACAGATCATCAAAACCAAGCAATAAAATCGTCACTGAAATGAGCATACAAACTTAACAAAATATGAGCAATCAAAATCTTTCAAAACTTGCTATCCCATGAACGCATTCTCAACTAAAAGCACTCATAGAGCACAAACTTCAGCCAAGCCAGTATTACTATTCAATTAACAGGGGCTTCCCCCTCTGTTACTATGGTAACTGGATTATCTCTCACTTGCACTATGATGGTTTCATTACTGAAAAAGTGATCCAGAATCCAGGATGTCATTTGTATCATCCCTCAAATTTAATGGGATGTCACTTGGATCAAAACTGATCATCGGATTGTTTCTCATAAGGATCCGTCCAGTATGTTTTGCATAATCCTGCTGAAAGACGGACACACAAACAAGCACACAAACACACACAGACGGCGATCCGGATCACCAACAAAAATTAATCATTTTTAAGTTATCCTATTTCTGACCTATCCTGACATTTTCGTCAAAATCCTTCCATAACATTTTGAGTTATTTTGCTAAGAAACCAACCAACCAACCAACCAATCAACCAGCCAATGAACAAACCCCGATGAAAACATACTAAAGAAAGTCCAAAAAATCAGAACTAGTACGGCTGCCGACACCTATATTCACCTCAAAACAAATCTAATTGAAAATTACACAAGGAAACATTTTAATCCTGCAGGTACCACACAGCTTTGGACCTTTACTTATTGTCTCATATCAATTAAATCTTCACTCTTCCCTACAAGTCCAACACACTGTTAATTAGCTTATATATTTTGTGTTCAGATCCCGTCTTGTAGCCAATAAACACGTGACGAGTAAAGCCAGAACAAGGAGAGTTCACGTCTAAGAATTATTACAAGTTATAAATTAGTATCCTTTTTATTCATGACATGCTTGAAATCTATTCGTATTAGAAAGCAGAAACAATTACACCTTTTACAAAAAGAATTAAATTTAAATTTGTGATAATCTCAAGTCGAGACATGATTATCAACAGTATTGAATGTCAAGTGTATATCAATGAAAATCAATGATCTTATACTTTAACAAATAATCGAACTTGAAATAAAAACGAACATACGAAACAATCTAATGTCTGCTCGACTCCGCCATGTCTAAGCATATCCTTAATCAAACAAAGAAATGAAGGACGATTAAAGTGCACCTATCACTACTAAGGATTACCTCGATCATTACCAGCATGTTTGTTTATTTTGGTTAAGTAAATATGGTAAGAACTACAAAAGCAGTCTTGCAATCTCCTGATCTCTCAGCACTCCTCAAATATGGGAGATACGAACAGTCCGATAGCATACCTTATGAATTTCTGATCATGACTCCCGCTATCATAGACAATTATTAATTATTTTGAACCAACTACCAACCTAGACTCTAGACTCAAAATGTTGCCATTTTATTTTTGTAGAATACAAAATTTGTGATTTTTATTAGCCTTTTGAAGAAGACAACCATTCATCTATGAATTTTAGAGGCCTTAGTCATGAAGTAAAGTTATAAATATTATATTTTACTGGTTATATACTAATCCCAAGGGACTATATTTTCGCCTTTTCACTTTTGTGGCTTAATTATACCATTCTACAACATTCTATAAGGGCTACAACGGCCCTATAGCTTATGATTTATCTCAGCAATGCCAGCACAGCGAAAAGTAAAATAAGTTCTTTCCAGTACACTTTATGAAGTTGCGATTTGCTTTTGTCGAGCCCAGGCACTTGGACAATTTTATTAGACAAGAATGATCTTTAAAAAAATCTTCCCGACAGCGTGCCTATAATATGTAACTCCAGCTTTCACACCCAATGAAGCGGGGTCCTGAAAAAGACTGGGTACAAAGATACATACGACACACTATCAACGTCTTAGTCCAATGTATTTTGTTACTGGTCTTTGAAGTAAAAAATAGTTTTTGCTTTAGGTTACTTGAAAATAGGTTGCAGAGTGTGATTATACAAAAACGCCAAAAGTACCGACTGCCTGAGTTCCTGCGCTCTCTATTGTTATTCTCGCTACGAGTAAACAATGCGACCTTCTTTTCCAGTTCTCTCAGTGTCTTGTTTGGGAAAGGGGGGCACCTAGTCCTTACCAATGCTAGTTGACAAATCTAGTATGAAGGGAAACGTAAGGGCAAAACCGTAGAAGATGACGGATATTGAAGCCTAGCGGATAAAATGATCATGAGCTAGCTTTTATAAGTATATAGTATGGGTGTCCCATGGCATTACTTATTACTTTATCAAGAGAAGGCATTCAAAACGCGGAATACAATTACTGATTGCTTGATACAAACCTGAAATTCAGTAATCCAAGCATTAAGGCACTACTGAAATTACCGTAGGTTGACAAGAAAGGACTTTCAATGGAAATCTTGTTTGTTCGTAAATTTTGCTTACAAAATCACTATACCTCTTGGTAATAAAGTCGACTATATAATGTACTATAATTTCATATTTTTGAAAAGAAAATCTCAATTCTGCGGGGTTTCTGCTTTTGTAACTACCAGCTGATACCAAATGATTGGAACAAACCCCCGTCCCCAAATGCACTCCCCTTACCAGAAATTTGGAGCATGTATTTCATCTAGTCGCTAGCACCTTTTTCGAACCCTCAAAGAAAACAATAAAGGATAAGTGATTTAATCTGAAGCGACACAGTAAAGTTCAATTCTAAAACCAAACCCAGTTCTCAATGAGCCCTGTAAACTTTTATTTTCTTCACCCGGCGGACCGTACTCTAATGCCATGTAACTCTAATACCGTGTTATATCCACTAAGCAAGACACATGCCTAGTGACATGGGTTCATTGAGTACAGCGACTTCCACACTCTCCTTTCTATGCTATATTCTTTGACAGTTCACTCTCCTATTCACATCTTTTAATTCCTCAGTCGCGAGCACGTACCACATCCTCTGCTCGACATTATTAACTGTAAATACTCAGGCCTCCTATTGCTTATAAATTATCCATGCAGTAATAGCCAGTAAATATCGAACAAGGGATTCCAGTTTAAAATCAGTGTCAATTTAAAGACCTAATAATATTGATGGCAGTGGCTGAAATCATGATTCTATGAATTTATTTATCAACAGAATCACTGGTATCATCTCCAAGTCCTTTCTTTTAATAATTTCTGTGCACTGGACTATACCTTGCTCCATTTCAACCTGTTCTCGTATTCAATCACTGGATGGAATCTAACCTTATTCTCAATGCGCCACTACTTAAATCTGCAGCCTGGTCCTCCGACACTGTTCGTCCTTTCATATCGAAGTCTGGACGAACAATAACTTCTGGGCTGTTTGGTCGCACCGCTCCTTCAATGGTTATTAATTCATCATCCATATCCATGTCAGTGCTTTGAGTGACCTCCTGTGTATAAAGTAGAGAGAAAGGGCATAATACGTTGAATGTCACTAAAGCATATCGAGTAACGTGATGCACCGTACAAATTAACCAACTCCAGAATTCAATCAAAGTAAAAAACGGTAAATGAGATCCTACGAAGATAAATGCATGCTACAACGTGGCAACATAACATAAAATTTATTGTCGCTTTCATTGCATATTACTCAACATGGCTGATGCCACGTTTACGGTGCGAGGCTATTTCTCTCTCACTCACGAACGTTATTCACTACCTATATTTCTTGTTTTACTTTGGATAATGATCACTGTCCCTTATTCATAGGAATGGTCGGTCACAAGGCAGTATCCTTCGGGACGTGGAGAAAAGATTCCTCCCAAGGTAGACCTGATCAATGTTCACTGGAATATAGGAATGATGATCTAACAATTGTGCCACTATTTTTTAACAAAAAGGATATCTCGGGACAACACACTTTTAACAAAAACACAACGTCCACCAAACCTCCAATTTCAAGACTCTTTACTTATCCATGTCTATATCAGTTAACTAAAATAAGCCACATATTCGAATAAGTACGTCGAAGGAAAAAGTAAGCCGTTACCTTCGATTCATTCCTTTCCACCGGTCTCGAGAAACAAGAGACGCATGGTGCGCACCAATCAGGCAACGCCTCGCTTAAAGGTGGGCCTTTGTTTGTAAACAATGGTTTCATGTATCTTTATCGTGTCAAGGAATAACGAAGAAAGATACAGAAAAAATATACACGGCAATAATATACAAGCACAATTTTTAACTTTACTTATCACTGGTTTTTAGCTACTTCCCTATACATTATACGGTCACGTACTATACACGGATGGATATCTGATGTTTCCTACTGTACAGAGAAATTACTTTAAGACGAGGTAGCCTTGATACCCCATTGAGGATACCCATACTTCCCATGGACACGGAATCTAGCTGCGTGATTCACTAAGATTTCTTGTCTACTAGTGAAAAAACAGAGGGCATAGCTACATTAAGTAAGTCTGTATCTGCGTTTCAGCTAATGCCAAACGGAAGCCTGCGAAGAGAAACGTGAAGCAAAATATTTTCCGAAGATCTGAAGCGAACTAACATCACATGGAACAGTGCTGAAGTCTGTGCTATGGGCCTTGCTAGTTGGTGGTTATTTGGTGCCTCATGTCCAACCGTGGATTGGAGGGCCTCGAAGGCGAGAAAAACACTTAATTTTTGCATGGCCTGAGTTTGGTAGGCGAAAAACATGGGATTAAAGGCTTTATCAGGTAGGTAGCGACAGTATCCTGCAGCAGGATTGTGATCTGGGACTAACTGTTCATGATTTTTATCTATCTCATTTTAAAAGCAGAATCCTGACATCACTAAATGGCGATGAAAGATTTCCTTGAGGAGGCATAGAGACAGTGAGAGAAGCAGATGAAAAGTATTAGTAGAAGCCAGGCCGGATAACCATCATTAATAATACGCTATCTGTTTGATTAATGACTGTTAACAAGACGCCTTTGTAAATAGGTTTCTTAATCTCGAGTTCAACACCACACTGAAAGAAAAGAACACTGTCCAAGGCTATATAATACCGTCTTCGAAACTACGGCTAGCTGTTACAGGTGTTAATATTATTCTTCGTGCACATTCTTAATAACAAATATGGTTATCAAAAAAGGATACCTAACATCAAACCGATGCCACTTCCTTGTAAGAAATGATCGGTCATATCCCATCTCTTCACGAAGCGTGGAATCATCTGGATCCTTCAGTGGAAATAAAGTGCAACGTGTAAAATAGCAAATTGCATAGAACAACAGAAAATACAACGCTAACATACTACTTTTGTCAAGCAGCCACTCGCATTAACTCTCATTGTCAATACCAGATAGTATGTCTCGACTAAAACATTTTCATGTTCATACTTTCCGAAATATAAGCTACCATAGTTGGTTTTGCAGTAAGTTATTACCCAAGACCACTTTCAGTGTCCAAAGCAATGGGTGATATTTAGAAACTAATGCTTCTAAACGTAAACCAGCAAAAGGCACTATTCTCCCTTTCTTCAAAGTCAAAATTCCAACTTTGTTGACAGTCTTGATTTTCAAAAGCAGGTACTGGGTGTGCGCTATTTTTTAAAACAGGGTATGGTTAGCACGCAAGTTCTTTTCTCGCGCAAGTTCTATATGCAACAATACTTTCATTAAACACGTCATTATTGACTGTCTAAACATTAACGTAAGTGGAAATCACAACGAAAACCTCTTTAAAATCCTCTCGACAAATTATCCGTTCATGATGGTCTCTTACAAATTGGCTACCTTTGAAGAACCACGAGCAATATACGTGAACACAACAGGCAAAGGATTTCACCCTTGCATAAATCAATCAAACTTCGGACTCGATTTCTCATGTATGTTTGTGTTTTAACAAATGCATAACTCGTAAGCCAATGTAAATGTAAAATCCTTCGTTAATTTACAACATCCAGTACCTAACAAATATTCCGAAGACATGACATGTTTTTCTTACATAATGTATAATCAATCTTCCAAGTGAATGTACCTGTCTCAGGACTATCCTTTCAATGCTAAACTCGCAAGCCGGAAAAGGCAATACCCAAGCCAAGATAGTGTCATATAATGAAAAGTACTGTGCTCTCTAAGGGCCTTCTTCCCACGCTCTCACTAATCTTAAGTGAAGATCTGTCTCACTCATACGTTCGTATCCAAACTACGTTCTTTTAAATTAAGCTGAAAGATATCTCGTTAATGGTTGAATGAAATGGAGCTCGACTAGTCCAGTTTTATAGCAAGGAACAGTCAAAAGCAAGGAAGAATACCATTAAAAAGAGATGATGTCGAGAAAACAAGAAAGGGTATGATAAGCTACTGAACCAATTGCGGTCTAGAGGTGGTAGTGTTCACTGATAAATAAAAATGTGTAATTGGCAGCTGACAACACAAAAGTGCTAGACATTACCAACATTTTCTTTTTCATTTAGATCTAGGACAAATTGTGGCACATGACAAAGGTCTTACAAGGTCAACTTAAACGTTATTTTCTTTGACAACATATCTTCTATATTGTTCAAAATGCCATAGGCACACGATTTTTTAGCCCTGAGAGGAGAAAACATTTTGACCTACCACAGCTGGATTCTTATATACATTTTATTCATTATACATCTGTAATTTTCCCATTTTTTCATTTGTTCTTAATTCTTAATAAAAGTCTAGAAAACAATCCTCACTAAATAAATGATGTTTTCAGATATTTGCTTCCAAAATGTCAATATTAATTGTTTACAGTCTTAAACAGTTTGTTTGTCTATTTTCTACAATTTTTTAGGGTACCTTTCGAAATTCTATTTAAGGAAAGCATGATACTTAAGCAATTCTATAAGTCACATCTAACTTTCACTAAAAATTGGATCTTTTTAAAGAACTTACTATTAATTACATTACAATATCTTATACTGAATGCAATTTTCAAACTCAATTGTTTGTGATATTATTACTCAAGGGATACGCAAAAAATTTCTTTATTGACCCGTGTCATAGTTTTTTTTACAACGATTTAAACATTGCCACCTTCATCGTCAATCAAATACGCGGCTTACTTGTACAAATACTCCTCGCAAAATAATAAAAGAACAGAGAAAACAGCTCTTGACAATTCCGGCCGAATGCCAGCACCGTGGCGTTTTGTCTCCGACCCTTACAACGGAAAACATCAAGATATTTCACACTGACAGCCTACGTGAAAGACGACCAATAACTGCACAAATGAGTTCCCAAGAGATATGATTAATTCCACAACGTTCTCATACAACATGAAAAGGAAAGCACAGAAAATCTCATTAAAAATCGAAGCCACGTAAATCAAACAGCACAGTAAAACATCAGTGGAAAACAAGTAAGCGATAATTTGACAATGAATATACGGCATATCTGCTAAATAATTGACTGCTCAGAATCAAACTAAAATTGATTGGTACAACCTCCTCGCTCACATTCACGATAAGACTTACAACAATAACAAAAAACAACAATAACAAACCTCAATAACAACTGTGGACAAATGCAAATACTTTAGGACAAGCAAACACAATGACTGCAAGTGACAAAGACAAATAGACTGATCACATGACCAAAAGCAGCCAATTATCACCCAACTCCTACGTTCGACATTCACTCGCGGACGTGAATCATCACAGTGAAGGAAGGGAGGAGAATTTGAAACATCACTGAGATACACTTACTTTATGTGAAAAGAAAAGGCCAAATTTGTACGTGAAACACTGTAGAGTTACCTTTTGAAAAGTACATCACACAATTTTTTCAGTTCAAGTACCCAAGCATCAGACAATACCTCCCTAACGATACGAGAAATGGGTTAACCTCGACCATGAAACGCCACTCAAGTACATCAAAAACATCAGTGCCTTCTATTTTTCTTAAGGGTAAAACCCTAAAGTGATTTTATATATGACGATTACAGTTGTCCAAATAAGTAGAACCGGCAAATTTTAACTTGTGGATTACTTCTAAACTTTTAGTATTCTACGTGATATTTGCTGGACATTCCTACATTACTTTTCACGCTGACAAGTAAATAGTATCATCCAAAATGTACAATTTCTCCTCCCTAGAAATCAACCTACTGTTCGCACCGAGACGAAATCCTTGTTGTATTCTTCTTCTATGTTTACTCCAACTCTAATAAACACAATGATAAATAGAAGAAGAAACGAACTTAGGTTCAAATCATCAACACAGATATACACTAACAAACATTGATACCACTTAGGATGACTTTCTCTTCAAAAACGGAATATATTGTAAACAAACATCGGCGAAGGAAAACTGTGTCAAGCAAAACTCGTTTCGTCATCACTCAAAAAAACTAAGACAAAGAGATTACAAAGACGAGTTTAAGCCATTGGACAATTAGACTAACACAAAAACCTGTCCTGTCTCCTTAATTATAAGTGTGGACGTGGCGTAATAAAATCTTGAGCAGACCATCAAAGTCATCCATCGCTTACGGCGCAGCAAGCAACAGTTCTCCACAGTTTCCTTTGCACCAAACTTTATCGGTCAGCAGACCAACAGCACATATACTGCTTAAGTGCAGACGGCATCAGTTGCCTTCTACAGAATTGGCAGCAGCGAAAGCCAGAAATGGATGGAAGTAACAAGTGAATTAGCTAAGCCTAAAGATTGTTGATGACGATGCACACGTTATGCGTCAGTTGAAAAAAATTGATGCACACTCTCTAATACCCGTGTGTTTAGCTGTATATCCAATGACTAGCAGGCTACATAAATATGCATATAGTCAAGACGATCATTTAATTAAATGTTTCAAGTTAATGGGAAAAACATAACCTCGATGCACATTTGAAAAAAGGCATCAATCTGGTCAACAGCACCAGCAACAATTCAGAAGAAAAGAGTAATGTTGACGACGATCTACTTTTTGACGGCAAATTTGAATTTTGACTAAATTACTCCCTTAGTGAATTTTCAAATCGCAGACCTTCGAATAAACGTCCACATTTCGTGTTGCATGAAAAAATAAACCGAACGGACCCTTTAGTTAAGAAAGTGTGATATAGATTATGTAAAACTAGCGATATATTGAAGCAGAGAGCAACATTTCTCTGATACCTTATATTAAGATACTGCAGAACTCGCATCGTTAATCCACCATTACCAATAACAGTGACCAAGACAATCATTAATACTGTTGTAAGCATTAATTGTCTAGGCACTGATGACGTATTTCGTATCGCTAACGCAAAAGCAACAGCTCCACGTAAACCTGGGAGAGCAAAACAAAAGCAATGTTGTGTAGTTATCATAATATAAAGGCAATAATAAGAAATACTAGAGAATAAAGGACGATAGTGGGAAACAAGGATAATAACAGGAAATACATAGTGGTAACAGGAAATAAATGGTAATAACGAGAAATAAAGGATGATAATAGAAAAATGATAGCAATGAAAGGAAATAAATGAAATGAAATCCGCAGTAATACTTCAAACAGAAAAAGGTGTAACGAAGCCACTTCTCGAAAGAGTGTTTACTTGCTAGTACATTCCCTACTTTTGACATGGGAATAAGCTATACTCGATAATAAGTGTGCTAAAATGGGCATAAAAGGCAAATAAAGGCAATATTACCGTTACTGAAGGACAGAAAAAATGGGAAATAAAGAGACATTACGGGAAAAATGGAACATAAAGGAACATCGTGGAAAAAATGGGAAATAAAGGAACATCGTGGAAAAAATGGGAAATAAAGGAACATTGTGGAAAAAATGGGAAATAAAGGAACATCGTGGAAAAAATGGGAAATAAAGGAACATCGTAGGGAAAATGGGAAATAAAGGAACATCTTGGAAAAAATGGGAAATAAAGGAACATCGTGCGGAAAATGGGAAATAATGGAACATCGAGAGAAAAAAGGGAAATAAAGGAACATCAAGGAAACAAATCGTTGCTGCAAGAAATAAAGATTAACAGTGGAAAAAATCGAGACTCCTGCGAACATAAAAGGAAATACTGCAATACACTAATTGAGGAAGACCGTGTGCTCGTAGTTCCCAATATTAAAAGGTAATAACGGATATCTGTTATTTCTCTTCTTCTGTCAGTTGTTCTACTCAGGAACATGTGAAAGCTGGTCACATGAAAACACAATCTGTTTACAAAAAGACCCAATCAACTAACCAACTATAAGAACTTCCCACCTGCAAACATAAGCATATTCTGGAAGTTCCATCGAATTTTTCGGCTTCTTCCCAGATTCAAAATTAAAGATAACGGATATATATTACACAGGCGAGACAAAGCAAGTGCTAACTACAAAATGTTAAGGAAAAACAGTACAGATCGAAAATTCGGAGACGAATTGTTTGCCTCCTAATTAAAGATATCTCAAGTTTCAACTTTATGGTTACCGTAAATAAGCTGACAGAAATTCACCTTTCTTTCTTCAAAACCCATTCATTGCCACTGTTTTTTATTACCTAATGAAGAGTGTGAAGGTTAATCAGTATAAGGAGATTCGCTTTCTTCGCCACATGTTGAACTGCTAACGCCCAAGGAAGTATCAAAGGGTCAACTTTCCGACTTCAAGCAGGGCAGCCTTCCAAAAATATGCATTTAAACACAAAACTCAAGCAGTAATTATCTTGGTATTCGTCCGCTCAGACTGTTCACTCTTCATATCTTAACGAGACGGGTCCACATCCTGGTGACTCACAATAGCAAGAAACGTAAGCTGCAGAATCCATATCACGTAGTCTAAGCCCAAAAATACCTCCCACCCTCCAAGTTAAAGGCATTCATAAATTAGTAGGTCTTGCAAAGGATACGAAAGACCAGGCTATAAATCCTGCATCCCAGTGATGTTGCGAAAATGTAAAAACTGTTAAACCCATGTAAGAGAAAATAAAGTTTTCTGCTAGAAAGTTAAGGAGACCAAAAATCTGCAAAAAGAGAAGGAATAAGAAAAAGGGATTAAAAGCAACAAACAAACGAGACAAACTATAACCACAGTGAAGTAGAGCAACTTCAATAACATTCTAGGCTATTAAAAGATGCCTAGAGACCCTGCACTTCAAAACCCTAAGGTTGCAACCCTCAAGCAAGCAAACTTTCAAAAAGTTAACATCAGACCACGTTAACTACTGAAGGCTGACAAAAACAAAGAAAAGAAATAACTTTTGGCCACATGAACAACAAAACCTTGAGAATATAGTTGCAATTTAAGTGATTAAAGGTATCAGCTAGATATCCTGGTCCATTGATGGTGAGATTCATTATTTTAAGAGTTCAAGATTGAGGTAGATGGGCTGTGCTTGTGTAAAGAACGTGACGTGAAGTAAGACTTTAAGACTTTAGTCGCGAGACACTGGCTAGAAGCTCAGACGGTTAAAATCATAACTCTATTTCTGTTCGTGACCTGTAAGTCCCTTTGCCGCAAACAAAAGAAATTGTCACGCAAGGTAAAACATCTCTTATATTTTCCTTTTCTAATACAAATTTATCAATATACAGATAACAAGATGCACAACTTGAAATGTGCTTATGTCAAAAATTGGTTGCAAGGTTTCAACGGAAGTTTCTGTCTACTTTGTCCGAACGTATGTTTCATGCATAAGTGCACTGGGTGTTAATACCTCCAGAATGAAGTAACAACGTCCACTTTAATAACGCAGTATAACAGATAAAGCAGTCGCAACAGAGCTAGTCTTTGATACGACACCCCGACGACCATTAAAGTACAAAACCAACCAAACAAAACATACACGTACATTTTTAGTAGAGACCTGTGACTCTGCAGATAAATTGTTGTATGTGTAGTGTGCCTGAGAAATACCACAAAATAACACTGCCACGATACCTGAAAAATTGACATTAATTGGGAAAATTATCTTCAGAAAAGTTACTAATGGTGTCCTGTAAAGTAAACAGAACTGCCAAACTAATAGCTGTCACACTTCTTACGAATTTATCCATTTGTTCAATGTATATGTGCTAAATTCTAACCACTAAAAATACATTTTTAAGAACTGTCAAAAGGAAAAGGAGAAAGGAAAGAGTTTGGCAAAAAAGACATCCGTAATTCCCTAATATGCCGCTTAAAATATAAAGTTAAAATGTTAAGCAAATACGTTTGAGTGAAAGCGGAGAAAAGGTAGTCCAGACATTGTCCAAAATTACAATTGAAAACTGCAGAAATGACGCCCTGTATGAAACCTCTTAAGGTGAAATTTATATCACCAACACAATATAACAAAATACAATAACACAATACAATATAACAAATACAATAACAATATAACAAATATAATAACCCAATACAAAAATAACAAATACAATAACACAATGCAATATCGCACCGTGTAATATTGTATGATATAACATACAGAATATTTTATAATGATACGCGGTATAATATGGTACGACACTACGTATTATGATACGACATTACATGATACAATATAGTTGATATGATATGATATATGATACGATATATGATATGATATGATATGATATGACATGATATGATATATGATACGATATATGATATGATATGATATGATATGACATGATATGATACGATATGATACGATACGATACGATACGATATATGATATG
>JANTCA010014366.1:0-25978 GCA_024741275.1 Chironex yamaguchii | reverse complement strand
ATGAAGGAAAAACTAAGAGATGACAACAGTTGCAATATCAGCGATTGAAAGATACAAGATTGGTAGCAAGATGGTTGCCCAAACCTATGATGGTGCCCTCAGTTATGTCTGTTGAAGTGTCAGGGGTGACTGTTAGATTGAGGGAAAAATATTGTGAAGCATTATTTATTCACTGCTATGCACATAAACTTAAACTTGTACTCTCTCAAAGTGTAGGCTGGACCAGTTCATGCAAAAGATTCTTTTCCTCATTGACTGGCTTTTTTCTCTTGTTCAGCAAAGCATAGACACTGCTATTGGCTATTTTGCTAATTTACAAAGTAATGAGTTTTTGTTCCTGTCACACAAAAATGCTATTTAGAATTTTGCAGGCAAAAAGATTTGAGATCACCTATTGCAACTCAAAAGTTCAAGATGTAAAGGACATTTTAAGATTAAGGAATGATGATTCGTTTCATTGCATTTACCATCAATCTTGCTTCAATATTGATGAGACTGAGGCTCCTCGAAGGAAAAGAAAACTCGATGAAACCAAAGATGAACAATATTACAAGCCTCTATTTTTTGAAATAATTGACCACATTTTGTGTCAAATGTCTACAAGATTCAGTTCCTTGAATGACCTTCACTTTGCAGAGCTAATGAATCCAGAAAAGTCTGAACTCCATGCCAAAGAATTTCCAAGGGCCCCTTTTACATCTCTTGTTAATGTTTATAGGTGTCACTTTGATCACATCAAATTAGAAACTGAACTGAGAGTGTTTCATAACTCAAAGGAGCTTTTTAACCTATTTCCTCATGAAATAATGCAAATGCTATTGGCGACAAGGCTTTTCAAAACTATGCCACAAATAACAAAACTTTGTGAACTCGTACTAACTAACCCGGCAACAACAGCCAAAATAGAGTGCTCTTTCTCAGCATTTAAGAGAATTAAGAGCATCTATCGCAACACCATGGGCCAAGGCCGCTTGGCATCATTATCATTATTTTCCAAAGAGAGGAGTCTCCTTACCAGCCTTTATGCTAAAAGAACTTTTTATGATGAAGTCATTGACTTATTCGCATCCTTGAAAGACCACAGAATAGAACTGACCTTCAAATAGAATTGCAAATTTTCAGAAAACAACATTTACATTTTAAGGCATTAATCAGATTACTATGGAAATTTGTCTAGAGAGCTTAATTATCAGTATTTTTAATTAATTTATGGCATTTAAAGCTGTATATGATTGTTTTGTTGTGCTTTTAAATTGATAAATTTGTTTCCCATTTAGAAACCCCAAAACAGCCCAAATATGGACTCTGCCCCATGATATTGTTGAATGATAGAATACCCAGGGAAAATCTGCATGCTACGCCACTGCTTTATATTGTTTGTCATCTCTTAGTGTCTTTCTCTAACAACAATCAATCAATCAATCAATCTGCGAGTTAGTTGCACACAATTTACAAATTTTTCATGTTCACAAATATATGTTTATGTTTTCCTGAATTAAATTCCTGTGCTTATATTAGTGGAATTAACATTTTAAGTTTTGTAAATTTGTAAACCTAACATTTGTAAATTATTTGCTTACGTTTGTAAATTATTTGCCTGGCCATACATGCGTGTCATAAGGCATATGCGATTGTAAACTTAGCATTTTCAATTGGTTTAGAACATGATTTATTAGGATAATCACTCACTTTTAGATGAGCTGTGTAGTTATCTTCTCAATAGGCCAATCAATTAACTCTAAAACAGAAAGCAGAAATTGGCAGTTGAAAGTTGAATCCCTAACTGGACAAGGTGAGACTATATTAAACGGAAAAGGAACGTGGCTTGTCTTAAGAAAAAAACCTCTTTAAATTGAATTTGTGTTCAATTGTGAAGACAATACTGAAAACCTCTTGCGATGACTTATTCTAAATCATTCCCTGTTTTCGCCGTTTCGCATTGAACATAGCGTTGAGAATATTTACCAGTGATAACCCGTCTTGGAGACAGAATTAGGTTACCTTCGATTTTACTCCTTGAGTTTCAGAAATCACTTCTACCGTCTAAAGACATAAACATTCTTGTACTGTTCTTTGTAAAATTATACATACATGACAGTAAATTTTACCCAAAGTATGGCTAAGAGTCAACTTGCGGACTAAGTGCAAAATTTGAATTTAAAGTCGTATGTTATCAATCAGATAAACGACAGTGTCCTTAGCAACATCCATGACTGCAAATTTTCAGGATTTGTGGTACTTCAGCACTGTTAAGAATCAAATAGATGACGGTTTACGAATGACAGTTATGAATCCCTCAGACTAAATACGAGACCATAGCATTAATTACACTGAAAACGACAGTCAAAGTACCCACTTCACACTTACCGAACAAAATACGAACTACAAAACAACTTTTTAGATCGATGGTAATTTAAATGTGATACTGTTCGTGGTAAAGTCCACGGTACCGAATGACACAAGATGCTTGTTGTTCAAGTTAGGTGTCGGTTACGGTAGTTGTGGCAACCTCGTTGGACAAAATTCTGAGCAACTAAGAGTACATATGCCATATGATATGGTATTCAGTGTTAAAATTTCGATTTTATTGCTTGAAATTATCAAGGCCTAGAAATTTATGTGTTCATACCTACCTGAAATTTTCAAAAATACCTCTTAACACAGCCCACACTTTTGCCAAAGACAACAAAGGGAATCCCCATACGAGGCTTCGTGTTGATCCCAACGACAACAACCGTTCTAACTCCACTGACGTCATAACAATATGGCAACCGTAGAACTAGCTAAACAAATTTGGGCAATTGTCATGGTAGTCAAAAGTTTTTCCCTTGAAGTTTGCTCCTGGGAAAAGTCATTAACCTAAAACTGAGTCTAAATATGACTAAGATGCGGGGTCCAAGCTATGCAAAACTCAGTGGAGAATAAGAATGGCTGTATAAATGGTATTTTCATGGAAGGAGGGGGGGGGGTAGTTGAGGAAATATATTTTGTCGCCCTGCACGTTCTGTCACCACAAAAGCCCATTTAAACAAGAAAAAAATTGATATCTCATGAATTACCTTCTCATTCTTAATCAAATAATGCTAAATTTGACTAGACGATTCACAGAAATCGTGCAAATCAAAAGGGAGTACAACAATTATTGTATTCCTAGGAGTATCAAGTCCTGGCATGGCTATTCACATAGGTTTGTAGGTTGCATCTAAATGTGTGATACTCATCCTTTAGGACAGAATTTCTAAGAAAATATTAATGTGAGCTTCGAGTCCAATCCAGAATGTACATGCTTTTCATTCATTTATTGATTGACTACTCTCCAGTTAGTTTTCATAAAGCTCACGAGGAGAAGGAATGAATTCGCTCCCCCTTTCAATCATGAGCATGTCATGACACTGATGCTCGAGTCCAAAGCTTAAGATTCCAAAGTCCTGAAAATGATCTCTCACAAGAAACACTGCCGATGGGTATGATCACAAGAATGGTGAGCATTTTGTTGATTGCCAGGTAAAATCCGTAGGAGCATTGAGCTTACGCATGGTTTGCAGTATTTGGCTTGTCATTCCCAATAATCATTGCAGAAAACTGTTGTTTCATCTGCAAATTTGAACTGAATCTTCCTTTGCTGGCTCTTTTTCGTGTGCCTGCAATCGCAAATGATGCCATGGAAGTTTGCCGGAGTTTTGATGGACTGGGAACCTTTACAAACCGCTTTTTAATATTGTATGATTTGTTAAGATCTGTGATGTTTGAAATTCGCCAAAAAAGATTAAGGAAGGGAGTGAAAGGGTTTATATTTCTATTTGCTCGTACTGGATAAACGCTATCATCTAGTTCCGAAACTAGTACTATAATTGGGAGTACTAAATGAAATACTCGGCTGACAGAAAAGGAAAACATTCAAAATTGTGTTTTATCCGAAAAGGTGGAATTTTCAGGCGGTTTTTACATTGTTGTGAAGTTTGAATATCTAAGGTACTGCAGAAGTTCCCGTAAAAACAGTACATTGAAAATTTGCGCTGGGTAACTGATGGGTAACTGCGCTGGTTTCGACAACTTTGGGGTTCAAGGGGCACCTGGACACATTGCTGGGGAGTCATCATCTTCGAAATAACAACAACAACGCAGAATTCAGAAAGCAATCTCTATCTTGAAATCGGCATATTGAAAAGGGTCTGACTTGGCCAACACGACAGGTTAGCTTTCATTAACGTGTTGTATGTTTAAATTGCCATGCTCTATCTGAGAATGTGCAACAACGTTTTAATTGTTCTAGATAGCAGTGTCCTCGCTACAGCCATGCCACAAGTTGTACAAATGACGTAGAAAAGTAAACCCTAAGGGCGTGCCTTTCTATAATATCACACAGTTGGCTCATTTGATGGTTTTTCCTCTACTACGTGTTTCCCGTATTGAGAGGCGTTATATAAAGAAACTAATCAATTGTAAGGTAATATTACTGTAAATTTCATGCATACGATTCCTTCCTTGGGAAGAAGACGTAATATTCTATTCTGTGAATTGTTATTGTACTTTGGATATGCCCAAAGCTACTACTAAGGTATGAATGGCATTGTGTACAATAGCCAGTATCCATCAGATTGTTTCCGGTTGATGAATTACGACTTGACGTCAGTTTCAATTGCAGATTTTCTTGCATACTTAAAGTTCAAGAGATCAATGGCATGCATGCTGATTCCTTATTGCAGGAAAAGTGAAAGACATTGAAAAATATCAAACAAATCTAGTGGTCGATTAATTTCTGGAAAGCTAATTTTCTACAAAGCAAAACACTTGTTAATGATAAGTTTTTGCAACATTGATAGTTACAGTTTATCTTGTCGCTATTTTCTTTTCAACTTCTAAAAGGCTATACGCTTTGTACCACAACTATAACTTAGTCTTACTTTATTTATGGTTTATAATGATACCCTTCCCTCAGCTTTAGCAAGACTTTATAAGAGTTTAAGTAGTGTTACCTCACTAAACGCTTATCTTCGCAGGGCAGAAGTTTACACGCTCAGAGTGAAATAATAAGCAGATTAAGATTTAAACTTAAGACCTATTGCCGTTAAACCCGTAAATCTTTATATCCAAAAACCCTTCGGATTTTAATGTCCCTACACATTTAGATCCTTATACGCACACATCTTTAGATCTTTATACCATCACTCCTTTAAACTCTTGTGGCCATAGACTTCAATCTCTTAGAGCCCTTAACCTTGAGTCATTTCAACACCTAGACATTTATATTTTTAGGCTCTTAATTAACGAGACTATTAGTCACTCAGACCATCCGTTCCATTAAGGTTTAGGTCTTTAAGTCTTTTAGTGCTGCAATGAGTAGTGTGGGTGTGTCCCCATTATGCCAACGAGATTGAACAAAAATATTCTGTCATAGATGATTTCTGCTTAAGTTATTCCTGTTTAATTTTTACTTTTTCCTGGATGTTTCGCTTCAGGATGATTTTATCTGCACTTCATGTGTTGTCCTACATAAGAATTTGTACTTATCTAAATTAACTCTAGAAGTACTCGGTCAACGTCATGAAAAGTATCAAGAAGTTCCGTAAACTCAAATGATTTTGAAAGAGGTTGCAAATTAACAATAGAACACCGAGGACTATTTTTATAATACCTAACACAATCCATCCCTTTTCTATCGAGCAAGAGTCTTAAACTCTTATTACGTTTTATTATTGATTATTTAAAGAATCTCTATTTTGAACCCAAAACGTTATGAGATAAAGCACGGTCCATGGAAATACTCTGACCAATTATCGTCAACCATGAAAAGCGAAATTCTTTAGCAAAATCAGAAGTTTTATGCACAGAAGGCAGAAACCACATGATATTCTTGGTGCAATCTTAAAGCTGGTCATGAAGCCACCTTCTCAACCAACACAAGTGTCTGTCACTGTGAATTTGCTACACACAAAAATGCTGGTCTTTAAAGACCCACAGAAATCCTCAATTTCCACAAACAAATGCCGAGGTGCCTAGTCTGCTGAGAAACATCTAAAATCATGTCTCTTTATCTGAAAATTATCTTCCCGGTTGTTAGCCCGGTTTAGACGTCGCATTTTAGTGGAGATAAGTTAAATTATTCAGAATTTAACACAAATTCGACAAAGGAGCGACACCAATTTATGCTCCGCATTCCAGTTACATTCGGGAGTTGGTTTTAATTTTGGGGCACAAATCTATTGCACCTGCATTTCTTAGTTAGGCATTGGCAAATTAGGGACCAAGACCTTTATCGCCTGAACTGACTCTATATAAATCCCTAGTCTAAACCCAAGTCGCTCTTGTGTTAGATAAAGTAAATACATTATAAAAGTCAGGTTTAACACGAGTTGGATCTAGACAATAGATTTGTCGTTGACTTAATGATAACATTGAATTTTACACGACAGAAATTTGACACCTGAGCTGTGTCTAAACTGGGTCTTATATTCATTAGCAGATTATTTAAAACTTCTAGTAGGCCTATTACCTTCAAAAGGACAGGCAAGATTAGCTGAACTCACATTTGTCGTTCACTACAGGAGAATCCACTCACCAGGGTTACTCAATGTGACAAAAATGAGACACATGGGGATCAATCACAAATCTCATCCATGTCCCTTGGCCACAATGGAGCCCACAATAACTTACATCATTGACCTCAACAATAATGTATGGAAGCTTTCTTTTGCCAGGGTTATTGCACTGGTATAGTAGCTAGTAGTCAAAGAAAATGAGAGCTCGAAGTAAGAAAGTGCTATGAAATGTAAAAGTAAATCTGATGTGATTTTGTTAAACACCTTTAGTTTGGTTTTCATGTATCACAATTCATCGCTGAAGAAGCTTCATAGGGAAAAGGACGGGCTCTGATTGACTTGGTAGGGTGAGGTTAATTTCCAGATATTTTTTATTTGGGTAAGGTATAGTTATATCATGCTTACTTTTATAATGAATGGACTTCTGAAGTCTAAAAATAATGACATAATTTAACAAGTGTTAAATTTGTGTAGCCATTTCTCTACAGTCTCAGAGATGTCTGACTTACAAGGAATAAGAGCAAGTGTATTTCTTTCAAATGAAATAAAATCTTAGCCTGAACACCGATCTCATAATCCTTCAATTCCGAATTATTGATTGCAAAGAATCTGTATACTTCTGTGTATAAGCTGTTAGTTTAATGCCAAGATCACATTGGGAGATACTACGAAGTTAAATCCTCTGTTGGGTTAAATCCCAGCACTTGATATATTGATATGAACACAGTTTCGAAAGGAAGAGGGTTGCTAGCCCATTCTTCGTGTGGGCATATTGAAAACTATAATTTCCATAGCATTCCGACTAACACCAGCGTTTCACTAACTTAATTAGTAACTGTCTTTTCAAACCACGCATTATCGTAACTGTAGTCATGTTTAGCTCTGACATGCGTAATCAAACAAAACTTAGTGTTGAACAGAACAATGACGCTTATATTTTGAAACAAAGATAATAATACCGGCATTTTGCTAGATATTAACAAAACTAACATTCCATCTGATGAGACGTTTTCAGCACAGTGTAAATCAATTATTTTTATTCCTTGGCAATCTGATTATGAGATACGCATGCGAGTATTCATCACTGAAACAACGTGCTCATGTCCTGCCAAGTCGACAAATTCAGTAGCAATGGATCCACAACTTGGCTGTGATTTAATTTTTGTGTCGAAGCTACAATCCTGGGACACCTTGCATTTTTTAAATTCTTCATGTATCTTTTGGTCTCCTCCTTTCCTTTCCTGCACAATGTCGGTTTTTTCAACAAGTGTACACAATAACAAGAGAATTCTATGAACACGCCCACTACAACTGTCTGGTGGAACAAAGAGCATAGTTTTAGCGCGAGGGGGGCTGAAGTATTGCCCAGGGAAAAGAAGTCTGCTTGTTAACAGGCTTTGTCTTACAATTTCGCAATTGTCTCAAGGACTTTCGGAATCCATCGTAAACCTTGTGACCTCACTTGAAATAGATAGTACCTGATAGGAGTGAATGGATCAGGGATAACACTGTTCTGTTAGCGTAACAGTGATGAAAGTTTAGCCTACTAGCCATTCAAACTATTTCACTATTAAGGACTTCGATTATTCTAAAGCTTTCAGTCACACCCGTGTCGACACACCACTAATACAAGGGCTCCTTTAAGATTTTTGTTGTTCAAGCCCGTTTTCCACAAGGCGACTTTTTTCGCGCGAAGTGAATTTTTTCGCGGCGAAAATGATGATGTTTTGATTTCGACAAGAGGAGCTATGTTTTGGCGCCAAAATCACCAGTTGAATACTGAAACCTGGCTGCTGTAAACCTTAATATCTTTTGGCACTGAAATCTCGTGCATTTACAAAAGTCTTATTGCTACGCAGTCACCTGAGACTTCAGAAGTAATGGCAACGATTCTGGACTAGAAAGGCATGCATATAAAGAGAGGAAAAGAGAGAATACCAACTTTTGGTAAAAGAACTTAAACTACAAGATGCAGAATACTTTTTTCAATTTTTTCCAATGACACTTAGTGTTTTTGAGGAACTTTTAGTTGGTGTGGACCTAGAGAAAGCGGATACCAAAATGAGAAATGCAATTAGTCCAGGTCAAAGGCTGTCTGTGTGCTTGAGATATCTGGTGACAGGTGATGCACAGGCAACGATTGCTGGAACACTTTGGAAGTCACATGGTAAGCTTTTTCAATTCTGATTGGCTTGCGCCATTTTTCGCCGTGAAAAATTTGACTTCATTCTTACTATCTTTTTCGCTGCAGGGAGCGGCCATGGCGAATGAGCAAACTCATGAGCACTGTAGTGCGCATGCGTATTCGCGAATGAATTCGCTTCGCGTGAAAAAAGTCACCTAGCGGAAAACGGTATTTAGGCAATTGTTTACACTTGTTCACGTTGGATTATTTGCATGACTATAGATTAAATGGCCACTGTGGGTACTACCTCCATCCCAGGGTTCTCCAAAGTAACATCACAGAATAGAAAGACCAGAAGCCCCACTCTCGTCAAAATCTGAGATTACATGGTAACGAGACTGCCAGTAATCCAGCAAGTGTATTGCCAGCCACTCGCGAAGGAATGACCACCAACTCTGATGGCAATGAAAGAAATTTGGAGATCAGAGACTAGTTCAGATCAATTTGACAAACATATTTGCTACTAGATTGTAGGTTATAGCAAGGCCGTATGAATTAATTTACTCGGAAGGATGGATATAGAGGCAGAGCTCAAAGGTACAGGTATGGCAGTGTTGGAAATTTTCTCTGACAAAATTATCATTTGACAGCATCGTAAATGAATCCAGCAAGTGTATTTAACAGCCAACTAGTTCTTACGCCAAAGAGTATGGTTTAGGCTAAATGACACCGAGAGGAAAGCTAAGTCCACGCCTTAGATCATCGGGCCTAAGTGCATGAAATGCAGTGTAGAGTTGGACTCTCACAACAGACTGAAAATGGTATTTTGTGCACAAACGAGAAGACAAAATGCCGGCCTCACCTTTCTCCGTCCAATGGAGATCTAAAGAAACTAAGATTAGGGTTACTGCCTTTGTCGTTTGAACAATTCAAAGCTTGAGCTGACTTCCTCCGCTGTTTACACGACGCCATGTTTTGATTTTCAAATTTCCCGCTAAAATTATCTGACCAAAGAGAACCCTTTCTTGAAATGGGGCATGCGTAGTACGACTTACACTTGTTGGGATCAGGCATGCGCACTTAAAATGTTCTGCCGTAGAGTGAGGTTTCTGTTTTTTCTATTCTGTGGTACTATTTGATCTTGTCCCGTTATGGATTCGTAGCAAAAGTGTTAGGATTGAGCTTGTATACAATGATCTATTGCAGATAGGAAAACTAAAAGCAGTACGATTTAACACGGATAGTGTAAACGAAAAGGTGACCCTTGTGTTGTAGATTCAGTAGTATCAAGTACAGTGTAAAATGGTGTTTGCATTAAGTGTGAGGCACGGGTAAGGTAAAGCGATCACCACATCAGGGCAAATTTAGCAAGGCCTTTTTGCATTCGTATTGTGCGGCACTTGTACGAAGTTAATTTGCACGTCATATTTCACACAGTCGAGAAATACTGAGCATAGCTGTTGATTATGAATCAACATGAAACGAATTAATACATATTTTCTGTTATTATAATTTTAGATTTTATGTGGTTAAATTGACAAACTTAAAAACTAGGCTGATTACTCAGGCACAGAAATTGATATACTACTAAACATTTTTGAAGTAGGTGCACAATTCAAGGCGATTTTCAACTTTTGTATCACAAAAGGTTGTTTGATTAAAATTTTATGATGGATGAGAGTTCATAATTTCGCATGTTTGATGCGCCTAGGATGTTTCAACAAGAACCATTCCACAACATCTTGTGCCTTAATTTTAATATCACAGTAAATGTGGAGCATGGCAAGACTATTGGTTTGATTTTGCCCAAGTGTACATCTCAAGTAGGTCTTTAAATGGCATGAAACGGAAATGAACCTCTCACATGAACCGGAAGTTACTGGGATTGTGGCTGCGATTTACAGTGCAGTAAAGATATTTGGAAAGGTCATTTTATCAATCAGTGGAAGAAGATTTCCAGAGATGTTGGCATTGTTCCTTCAAACTATTTCCAATATGTCTCCCATAACTTTCATTCTGTTGGCAGAAGTCTTGCTTTCGGAGAGTCATCTTCATACATTGCTAAAAACCTTGCAAACTTATTGATCCAGTTTCTATTGCCCATACAGATTCAGATCTGCAAAGATCTACTCGGCTACTAGCCTACAGGCTATCACCAGAAAAATTAAAATCGAAGAGAGAAAGTCAAAAAAAGTCACAATTAGTGCAGACCGTTGGACTGTTCTAACCACCAGGCATGCCAGTAGAAGGTCAGGCTAGGTCAAAATAGAAGCAAAAGTCAGTGTTACAAAAATCACGAAAATATATTTCCAAAATGATTATTCAAGTAGGTAGCTAGATCTAAAGTTGTTTTCCTTAAGAATGTGGCTTCCGCTAAATAAAGTCATCTTGAAAAGGATAGATGATAAAGTGCGGACCAATTCTGACATACAGTCCAAAACCAAAAGCTAATGGAATAATCGCATGGGTAATTGGGACAAGCACAATAGTTGTGTAAAATAATGTTGAAGCCAAGATTTAAAGTTTTTATAGTAGATGAATAGTTTGCATGATTTTGAGCAAAAATCTTTAAGTGCAATGCTCTATATCGGCGTTAGAGGTAAACTATTACAAAAAATATCTTGTACTTGCTAATTAAACACAATAAAGAAATCATTGAAAATCTGCATGGGGCTCAAGCCGTGTAAGCCCTACTTTTTATTCGCGCCTGATTAACTATTTCTTCTTTCCTTCTAGGCTCAAGGTTTGCAAAGAAAGTTATGCCTTTTGAGGAGCAAGTTTACTTGTACTCGCGAAATAAGTTCACTAATGCATGTACAATTCAAATAAGTAACAATTTACCACACATGTTTCATCCTCAAGGTTCGTTTGTCAACACAATACGAGTCCAAAGGGCAAGCAAGTGAATCATTTGAGTTATGCATCTGTCCTTACTGCTCTTGTTACTATTTAGGACAATTTTTATTTATTTTTAATTTTACCACCACTTTAAAGAAGAGAATGTCAATCCCAGAATTTGTTATCTACAGGGGCTTTCGTCACTCGACTGAAATAAATAGTATAACTCTCTACTGCCACTGACTAAGAAAAATGCAGTGCTATTATTCTAACTTTTTACCATGCCTTGAGGACGACAGGAAACTAGGATAACACATATAAGAATAGGCTCAGTCAACTTTTAAAATTTCTTTACAACATTAAGGTAAATATCACTGGAATTCTTACAATGTATGCATTGTGTGCAGTTACCTATCTGTGTGTCTGCCTATGATGCTTCGCATTATTCCTATACAAAATTAAATTCAAAGGATATCGTGATATGAATGGTATGATATACTTTGCCATTGCATCTTTTGCAAATTGCATTCCTATGACTATGAGTTCGTTTTGATGAACTTTTCTTGGGTAATTAGTATGAGTAAAGATCCGTGAACAAATGCTTGTGTCTGAATTTAGTGGGATGCCAATTCACGAAGTGATAAAGCGACTCTTTTGCATTCAAGAGACAAGATTTATATGCTTGCTATTCCATCTTTTATAATTCGCAACAAGGCCATGATGACCTTACCTTGCCACGGTTTGTATTTAGTTCCCACCAACGTCTATCACACTTTTGCAATAAAGTTAAGAAATGACATGATAAGGTGGCAGGTGGCAAAGAGGTAAACACTTGCCTCCTGTATATGGCAGAGATGTAAGACGCTCCCTTTCCTCAGTAGGTGGCACAGAGGTAAGTACTTACCTCCTGGAGATGGTAGAGATGTAAGATGACCCTCTTCTCAGAAGGTGGCAGAGAGGTAAACACTTGTCTCCTGTAGATGGTAGAGATGTAAGATGACCCCCTCCCAAGTAGGTGGCAAAGAGGTGAATACTTGCCTCCTGTAGATGGCAGGGATGTAAGCTTTTTCCTACCCTCTTCGGTAGGTGGAATAGAGGTAGACACTTGCCCGCAGTACGTGGTAAAAGGTTTAATAATTTCCGCCTGATTAATGGTAAAGAAGTACAACGGTTATAGCAACTGACCTCGGTATTGGTCAAAGTGGATATATTTAATGTAAGGGCGAGCTAACTCTTTATGATAAATGTATTCTGACTTTTAAAGATTTGGATTGCTTTTCACTATTGGCATTGCTTGTTTAGGACTCAAAACATCAGTCCAGGTCTACAATTGAGCACTTTTACAGTTATCGATCATTTTGCTTTATTTCTAAAATAAATAATGGTGTTATATATCATCGTTATCATCTAGCAAAAAGGTAGTGATCTTTATGATCTTTTCCCTTTCTTCTTCTTCATTTTCAGCGCCACGATGGATGCATCCTTACCTTATCAAACGGTATGATTCTTGCATGGCTTAGAAATTTTCTTTTTCAAGCGAACGTTTATTCAGGAATTGTTAACCAGAACTGTTGAACGCTTCGTCTTGTAATCTGAGACATTGTTTAGATTTCGTGAGTAACGTCTGCTAAGTAACATCAACACCCACGTCTTGATCATAAACAATGTCACGACAGACGAAGGCATATTAACCTATACAGAATTTTATGTTTTTATGGGATTATTGGATTGTTCCATATCTCTACGTACAAGGACACAAGCTGTTAAGAGGCTAGAGTGTTTTATAATTAGCTATACCACCTTTTTATATCATGTTTGTGCATCGTTAAAAGACATCTTACGCTCCTAATCGTCCTTTTTGTCTTAACAAGGATGCCCATATATCTATTTTTCCAAGTCTGTAGTCGTGCGTGAATGTTCAAAAGCAGCATATTAAATTTTGTAACCAAGAGATCTGAGTTACATTATTACCGTCACGAATGTCAGACATGTCAAAAAAAGTCATACATACTTTACTTTTGTGTTATTAAAACGTTGACTGTATGTGCATGGGAGCACAATATAGTTGAATAAACATCATTCTGATAGCTATAAAGTGGACTGTTCAGGTCAAATATTTGACAACAAAATAAATTCTTGTCAAAAGCACGACAAACTCAAAAGATATTAAATTCCATTTTGAAAGGGTGATTTTCTTAAATTTGAACTCAAGCATCATTATGTGTAGTATAAAACTATGACACCCATTTTACTGCCTTATTGCTTCACACAAAGATAAAAAATAACACCTCAAATTCACCTCTGAGAAACACGGGCCCTGTAACTCAGTTGCCAGACCATTCTCCCAGGAAAGAAGGTCGTGGGTTCAGACCCCTACTGGAAATACGATTCGTTTCTCAGAGTTCCATAAATATGGCTCTCATTACCACTCAAACCAACAATCAATACTAAAAGGTCATAAAACCACGGCAAATGCTTTGAAAATAGATTCAGTGTATAGCAGTTTGCATCAAATGATAATTTGTGTCACAGATGTTGCCTGCTGTAGTTTACAAAAATGACATTTGTACTAAATTCACCCTGGTCATTGCTAGGTAACAACAAGTAAAGATGCTTATCACTATTTCACTAGTCACCGCAAGTGCATAAACAGTTATCATCCTGTAAAATGAAATGCTCTGAAGCCTATTAGAGCTCTAAGGTGTTAATGTTGATGTAAAAGGTAACTTTTAGAGCTACAATATCTTGAATAGGCACGTATAGATCTAATTGTCAACAAGAGGAAAGTTCTAGACGGTTAGATAATTGATTGCTGATTTACCAATGGAGATATGGCTCAAGAGCACGTCTCCCTGTAGAACCTCTTCCCCACCCATGCTACGACTGAAAATTCTCTCATGCGTTTCGATTAGTACTTGCGCCCTGTTGATATTATTGTGCGCTACGGTTACCCGTCTTGTAACGCATCAATCCTAAGCACTTGTCAAAAAGTCTCTTCGTGTCTCCAATTTAGTCAACATAGTGTAAAAAGACGTAGACTCCACTTGCCATCAGGAACCCAGTCTTTCCCAGCACTTGGCAACTGGCAGCATCTAAGAGTAAAACGTGGAATACCAGAGAGTGAAGTGATTCTTACTGCTTCCAAAGCACAGTAGAGTCCGCGCATTGCTATTTCTAGCTATAGTTTCGTTTTCCTAAATGTGGATATTATACGTGCTAGAAACTGCCTTTTTATGATGTAAATATACTTAAGTGCATAGTCATGTTTTCTATTTTGGTCATACTTAAATGAGTTGTTTTGTAATTGTCTATGATATGAAATATGTTCGGGCAGGCTCTCGTTTACTTAATCCATGGAATGACGTATTTTACACATATTAACGTCTTTGCGGTAGGAGCGTTATTTATATGTTTTAGCTGAATCTTTAAGCTATGTCTAAATCATCACTGTAAAGCTTACTGCGTAAATTTGTGTATTGCCTATAACAACGTACTGTACTCATATTATTCAGTCAAAGTGTTCGTAATACACTACACTGTAAGTGTAAGGGTTTGTCATTGAAATGTTTGCCATGAACATAGAGCAATCATGCTATGATGCGCGTATCTCGTACTCGTGACTCTTCCAAAGAAATCTCTCAACTTTGTAATGTGCTCCTCAGCAACGTATTTCAATTGTTAGCTGCCAAAGTAAGGTGAATCAGATTATGCTGTAAGTAAACTTTCTCTCCGTCTCCCAGGAATTTCTGCTGCCTGACTTTTCCCTTGCAAACTGACATTGATCATGTTTCAAGGTCAAGTGTCAAATACAGGGTTATTAAAATCAATACAAAAAGTTACTTAGCGTCCTGACATAGCATCCTGACAGTAGCTTTAGCCGTGTGCAGGCGAAAGAGACAACAACTATGGGACAGCTAGATGTTCACCTTGCAGGTCTGTAATAGAATAATCAACAGATCGTCTAGCACTTACAGTAATTAAAATCGAATCTACAAAATTGTTGATAATAATTTTTACAACCATATACATACAACTAAATCCATGTCTAACACCTTCTACAAATTCAATGTACAATTCCTTTCCCGTTTTACTTGTTTAACTTCAGTAGCTTTTTACATAGTTCAAATTTTTCATACTCATTATCGAATAAAGGACTGAGTTCGTGATCTCCCCACGAAGTCTATTCCACTACTAGATTTCCTTATCAATTCCGACTTCTTTTTCAGCAACAAGACTGAACATTGATCAAGCAGCCTTTCTACGAAAAGTGAAATATTAATTTCGTATTTATGTGAAACATTGATTAACAAGTTTGACCACTGTTTGATTGCTTCATCAGCACTAATAGTTCCATTTGTGATACTTTCTTGCAAACTCGATGTTCCATCAAATAACAAATCCACTTTATTGCCAACAACAAAAATCGTGGCTGGTTGAGAAGCATTACTTTTCACTACAAATATTTCGTCTCGTAGTCTTTCTGCTTCCTTCAAACTCTTGCCATCGTTCACATCATACACAATTACACAGATATCAGCCTTTGCTATCGCTAATCTTCGCATTGGTGGAAAGGAATAGCTCCCCGATGTGTCAATGAGCTGAATTTGAAAATGTAGTCCATTTTGATTCACTACCTTACAATATTCATCCCATACCGTTGGTTGATAGACATCCAAATCATCCTCTATTCCAAGAATATTGCGAATAATTGAAGTTTTGCCCGTCATTGCACCACCTAAAAATAAGACATTTACTACATCGCTTGTGTTGCAGTTCACGCGTTGTTTGCGGCTGAATCGACCCGACATAATGAATCTTTTTCCACGGCTAAACGTGTGCCCTGCAGAACTGCGTTTGCAAATACTTTCAGCAGAAAGGAAGACGATCTTATGGACCTCAACCTGAACGATATGTATGTACGGATTTCACAGCTACGTGAAATTACCTCCTTTTCAAATCTGTAGATTAGACGTCACGGTATTATAAACAAAGAACGGTAGTCAAGGATGCATTCTTCGCAATTTGATAAAGAAACCGCAAACAAAGCGCCCACTGATTGACGATACGAAACCGGCTTTGTTTGCAGGACAAGAGTTCAAAGCCTGCAGTGTTCGTTCACGCATTTATGCCACGATTTGCAAATCTTTTACACTTTGCAAGTTTGTTTGAAAAGGGTCGGCTTGAAATTCGTAAAGGCCATGACCCAGTATTGCGAACAAGACAGTTTTTGCTTAAGCAGGCTATAAGGTGTTGAATAGATTTGTCCTAAATTAAGTTGTAGAATGAAACAAACAGAACGATGTAAAGGAGCAGTAATCAACAGAAATCCGTTCAAAGTTTCATGTATCCAGTCCAATTCAGGTAAATCTTGTGAAAATTAGGAAGAAGGGCAAAACGTTTCGAAGAAAAGTAATTCAAGGACAGGCTTGCTTCTTACTGCTTCCCGCAAAAGTACCTGTACCTATCTCTGTTCAGTATAACAGCAATTTTGCATTGATCACGTGAGGAAGTGGTCCCTCTTGTGTTTCTTAGTTTTTTGCCTCTTTTATTGACCTGTCATTTTATAGCAAAGTTTTGGAGAGGTGAGACGCGTTGAAATATTACCTGAAACTTTATTTTAAGCATTGCCACCTCGATATAGAGTTGTAGTTACAAAAATTCAACCAAGCTGGATTTTACTTTAATTTCAGTGAGAAGTAAATTCGCTGTCAGAAGGAGATAAGATGTATTTAGCACACAGAGGTAATCCCCAAATTCGATAAGAAAGCAACGAAAGTCAATGTTTGCCAGAATTTTAATATCTAAAGCATAGAGCCCATATTCCTTCGCCTCATTTTTATAATAATATAAGAAACTGTCAATACTGGTGAACAAACGTCAACCGTCTTTGAGATGCCTAACGCCATTTCTACTTTCTTTCTAAGCTGGTACGTTTACAGAACAAGTGTATTCAAGTCATGCACTATAAGAAGTCAGTTTTGACCACGGACTACCATCTGTTAATATCAGGAGAGGACGCAGGCTACAGCAACCTTTCCAGAAGCATGGGTCAGATGTTTAAAACAATTGAAAGCAAGAAACTTGGTAACAGATAAGTTTTTGTTGAATTCATCGACAACTCATCTCTTTTTATTGTATGTTTACTCTAATTGGCATCAATATCATCAGTCAGCTTAGATCCTCTATTTCGTAGAAAAATTTTGCCTATGAAACGTAAATGGTAAACATAAATAGTAAAGATAAATGCATAGGCGTAGGACCCAGGGAGCTGGAGGGGTGTCAGTCCTTCCGGTTGGACACAAACAAAAATCAGTCGGGCAAATGTTCCCAAACAATTTCACAACGTATTCGGGCAAAACCCGAACTGTGGAGCATTTTCAGCATATCTTTTCTATTAGTCCATTTTAAAGATGGCAGTCCAATAATATGACTAGAAAAAATTCTTCTTGAAAATTGAATTGGGCAAGATATTGATGTGATATATTTTAAGCCATGCTGCCAGAACGCAAATATTTTACCCCCTGCTGTTCATTCGGGTAGAAAACTTTCAGCCCTCCTCCTCCAAATTTTAAGCGTCCCTACACTTATGGATAAATGGTATTTATAAAAAAAGAAATAAATTGAAGTTTAATATTCATCATTATGAAGTAAAGAAGCTTCATTTATAAATTTTAGTTTGTCAACCTACGTATTTTGCGCGGGAACGCTTAATGTGTTATTAGAGAGAAGGCTGAATCACTACAATTTTACAATTTTGATTGTACTGTAACATTGTCCTGTCTATAATCTCTGATGCTTTAAGCTGCCTCAGTTACTCTGCTCAAAACCTCATTATAATACTGGTGCTTAACATTTTATTTATTACCAAGGGCAAAAAATTTGTTTAACATTTATTTTGGAAACCTTTGGATGTTGCCTACAAAAATCGCGTGGCATGCACTCTTTGTCAGTGCGTTCATAGCTCAGATTTTAGAATGGATCCGTGCCTGTACAACTCGCAATCTTTTGGACTATAACTAGAGCAACAATATCTGTGAGAATCTGCCATAAGGATCCTTGTCAAATTCTAAATACTGTAATTGGTTGTCTGCTTAGTTTTTCTACTCCCAGTCTACTCTTACTACGATCAGCTGCGGTATTTCGCTCCATTTAAAACGTTGCCCAACTGGAAGCTACTTATAATGTTGTAGATGACTCACTGGCATCAAATCTTGTAGGAACATTTAAACAATTTAGGAATGAAGTTGCAACGTTGATTCAGCGTTCTTTATCCACCAGAATTATTCTTTGCCTCTCATAAACAGTGGTCAAGTAATAAATTTGTCTTGTCAAGGGATCTCAACAATGACAAGTGTCATATAGATATACTTTATACCATACACCCCAGACGTCCTTCTATCTCTTTCCAAATGCATTCATGGTCAGCATCCTTCGTCCCACGTAGATCTCTTCACTCTTCTTCACGTGGCCGAATAATCTGAGTCTTGCTCTTCGGCACAATACTCTGATGTTCGTCAATGGAATTCTCTCTTGGATGTCTTCATTTTTCAGTCAGTCTCTCCTGATCACACTACACGCTCATCAGTCCAGCCCATCTTTCACTTTATTAAAGGATGAACTCCTTGTCACTCCTATCCACTGAACACTATATCACCAGTATGTTGTAGCATTGCTGTTCAAACCAGACAACGGATTTCCAAGGGCTTCTGAAATGGAGAAGGCAAGTATTCACTCTGTCTTCATCTATGACGTCCAAAATGACTTAATAATTCAATTTATAAGAGTTCAAAACGAACTTTGCAATTCCCCGTCACTTAAAGTCAAGATGACTTGGCATCTGCTCTAATACACTCTTGATGTAAAGGACTGACGAATGCACTCTAGATGCAATTTGGTGCTGCTGCCTTTACAGATGTCCAAGTTGAACCACTCTCCATTGCTATAAAGCTATATATGAACGCATTGATATGTCTGTTGAGATAACATGAAAATATCTGCTATAACGAAGGCTTACGCAGAACACAAGTAAAAGAACTTGTTAATATATTTCCCCTTATCTACCGTTAGGTTTTGGGAAGGTGAAACCAAGAATTTCAAGCTTCCTTCACCGAACCTTTATTCATCGAACCAAGCTTCATAGAGCGTTAGTAGAATAGCTACACTAAGTGGGAGCCAAGTGGATTTGAACTTATAACCTTCGGCCTTATAAACCACCACTGAAACCCATGTCTCATGCCGACACAAAGGCTTGATAAAGGACATTCCAATTCCTTGGTCTCCCAAAACTCAATTGTGAGTAAGGGGGAAATTTACTGATTTTGAATTCACGCTCAAGACTTCAACAGTTTCAGAAATATGTAAAATAAACATATGATCACAAGCGAATTCTAGCCCGGGTGACCTTATTTCTCTTACTGTTAGCTGACAAACAACGTCCATGCTTACATTAATTGCAGTTTATATGCGATTATGCCTCTCACTAGTGTCTACCAAAATGATCCTTTCAATGAATGTTTGCTAATTGAATGGTATCTCAACATATTTCATTTTGGGAGAAACCCTCGCTGCACGGTCGCAACCTCATTAACAATTAACTACTTTACCATGGTAGGCTAGGTAGCTACTCAGCTTTCATTACTTGCGTTTCGCTTTGTTAAAACTGTACTTACGCGGCTTTAATTACGATCAGTACCTGGCAACATTTTTTTGTAATTTTAATAAAAGAAAACCTTCAGCCATTACATTCTACGCCAATCAGCTGCGAGTAAAATAGCCTTCTAGTGTTAACCAAAGATTTCTTTTTGAAAGCAATGCGTCTTATTAATGGGAGTGATTAAACTGTCACAGAGTGCCCCTAGAATAAGTAATCCCTCCTGCATGCTCAGAGTATTAAATCCAGCTCTACTTGTGAAATGCAGAGAAAAGAAGAACTCGATATCCTGTCATTACTTTTCAAATAGATCTTTTGCATAAAATGTACTCAAAATGCGTAAGCTGGAGACGTTCAAAGCACCAATTGTTTCATTAAGCCTCTCGAAATTTTGGAGCTGTATAAAATGTATCTCATGTTCTTCACAAGTGACAAAATTCAAATGTCTTCACCTGAAATCTTTCGATTACATGTTTGTTTGTTATCATAGTTTCAATTTGCAAATTTGTGTAACAATCTGGTGTGATGTTGGTAAATGGCTATCACACAATGCGGTCATTACTGTGAAACCAATTCATGGTAACTTGGCAAGACCTGTTGAGGAGACTTCTACCGGATGTTCAAATTCGTACAGTTCTTCACTTCTGTTGATCCCAATGAATTCTTTCTGTCATCTACAAACATACCTGAGGCAATTGCGTAGTTACACAACAAAGAAATTGCATGGATGACAAGGTGTAGGAAAAGTATAAAACAATGGTGATTTGTTTTGCGGTCTAGACATTAATTATAGACAACGGGTGTCAGCTTTGAATAACACATCGGAATGCATAAACTAATGCCACCAAAGGCCTCAATGCTCTATCAAAGACGTCAACAATGATCTCTGACCACCAACACAGATGAAAAGAAGATGCAAAGATCATTAAATTTTGTTACATAGATAATTTAATGATCGATATTTCCTTAGCCACTCTGACTCAAATCAGAGCACAAAAAATAAGAATAAATGGAGGAAATTTACTCACGTTAGCTCGTAATCTACTTTAGATAGATAAAGCAGATCATGATTATATAAGGTTTGCCCATCATGATATAAGTACCTATGCTATGTCCATAGAAATACATAAGGACATTTAATCGATTTAAACACTCTGGTGCTATGGTTACACTTGCTTCCAAGAATTGAAACTAGGGACTGCCGTACTTAAATAGACAAATTCAAGAGTATCTGGAGTTGCAAAGATGGTTGGATAATTCAAATGCAAACATTCCAGTGAGGACCTTATCAATTGATAGTACTACGCAAACATTTAAAAGGTGTTTAGAACAGGAATGTACAAATAAGGTATTTGACTTGCGATAGTACGAGGAAGGAAAAAGCACTCGGGTGAAAGAGGTGGAGCAAAGGGAGAGGTACAAACAACGTATTTGACTTGCGATAGTACGAGGAAGGAAAAAGCATTCGGGTGAAAGAGGTGGAGCAAAGGGAGAGGTACAAACAACGTATTTGACTTGCGATAGTACGAGGAAGGAAAAAACACTCGGGTGAAAGAGGTGGAGCAAAGGGAGAGGTACAAACAACGTATTTGACTTGCGATAGTACGAGGAAGGAAAAAGCATTCGGGTGAAAGAGGTGGAGCAAAGGGAGAGGTACAAACAACGTATTTGACTTGCGATAGTACGAGGAAGAAAAAAAGCATTCGGGTGAAAGAGGTGGAGCAAAGGGAGAGGTACAAACAAAGTAGTTGACTTGCGATAGTACGAGGAAGGAAAAAGCACTCGGGTGAAAGAGGTGGAGCAAAGGGAGAGGTACAAACAACGTATTTGACTTGCGATAGTACGAGGAAGAAAAAAAGCACTCAAATAAAAGACGTGGAGTAAATTGTGGAGTATAAACAAGGTATTTGGCCTGTGATAGTTGACTATAAGCAGTCAAATAAAGAAGTTGTCTTAAGGAGGGAGTATAAACAAAGTATTTGATATAAGCAAGGACGTATAAAGAAGGCATATGGTTTGCGATAGTATGAGGACGGAGAAAGGACTTAAAAACTACATGAAAGAGTAAATGTCATCTCTGTACCAAAAATGTATTTACCAAGCCATTGCAAGTGAAGGTAGAAAGTATCAAAATATATATAGACAGGAAGGATGTAGACGTAGCTATGAGCACTCACTTTTTTGATTGCATCAGGAGTGAGAATGCGATAAAGCATTTGAAGGTGGAGAGAATATTTGCATATCAATAAGTTTTTTGCACAGCAATAGTAGGAAGACTGATAAAGCATAACAGAATTAAAAGCTGGAGACAATGCGACTGTACAAATAAGGCCTTTTGTGAGGAGGGAGAACCATAGATATAAAAGGACTTTTATATCTATGGGGAGAACGCACAGAAGAATTTGAAAGCGAGGAGGACGCTAATTTGTAAATATTGTTTTGTTAAGCCAGATTATGGGAAGATAGAAAGCATCAAAATATAAAAAGCTAGAGAGAATGCAAATGTACGTAAAAGAAATTGTCAAACGATGCTATTTGGAGGGAGAATGTATGGAAATATCGAAAGGTAAAGAAAACGCGGTACTTAGAGGTGGCGATGGTGAATATGACACTGTAGACGAAACGTCCTCGAAATTATTATTCTCTTGTTGAACGGCGGACAATTTTTACAAATTTTACATTATAGTACCCGGCAGTAAAGTTTTTTGATATAAAACTGCAGTTCACACACTTATACTACCTCGTGATTTACCCTTCGTATTTTTAATATTTCTGTCCTATCTGTATAATACCAACTGCTGAATGCTTTTCGTGTTATTGATGTAGATACACAGAATAGCTTTCGTGACCCTGTCTTTATTGACAAAAATGTGTATTTTGCTAATTAGAAACGGAATTAGAAAGTAAATTTGTGTTATAAGTTAACCAGGACCAACTTACTGGAATGTGAAACATTCCTAAGCCCTACAATAAACCACATTCATTTCCTTAATATCTTCTGTTAACTGAATCGGTTAATAAAAGGTTTCAAGTCAATATAAGTTATTGTGATTGTAATTAATGATTAACTCAATATAAGGTATTGGCAGGCAACCCATCGATTTGAAAGCTTGTTAAATGTATATGTTTACAAACGACAGCAACTGGTTGAACAGCTTATAACACGTCGTATTAAGTTACACGGAAAAAGAAACTAAATTTGTGTTATAAAATAACCAGGACCAACTTACTGGAATGTGAAATATTCCTAAACTCTACAATAAACCACATTCATTTCCTTAATACCATTTATTTACCAAAACGGAAACAAATTAAGCTTTATACTAGGATTTGTGCATGTCTCGAGCAAGAATAGATGCAATATCAGATCTCCTATACTTATTATCGTTTCATAAACCAATTTGTTATTACAGCATAATTGTTGCAATTTCCACGCAAGTAAAATATAAATACGTACAAACTGCTTCGAAGGTGAAGCGAACATGAATTGAATTTTTCTGGTCATTCATTTTTAGCCCCTTGTTGTGAATTGATCGACAACAAAACCAACTCGTGTAAGTTTTCTCTTGATTTCTTGTGTAGTAACTCCCTGTTACTTATCTCTCTAAATGCCCTAATTTGTTCTTAAATCAACTCTTTAAATGCTGGTTTACAGGAATGAATGTTAGTTCAAATATGTACAAAATCAGTTAAGAATTACATATTAAGTTCCTATTTCACATCCATTTGGTTATACACTCAGTCTTATGCAATCAGTTACGTCATTAATTTCTTCTCATGTCGTAATTTTCAGGTCAATTTCCCCCCATTTGGTACCATGGGTAGCAAATGTTAGGCTTTTATTCCATGAGAGGGCATTGTGACTCGTCTTCAGCTTGATCTTGAATGAGTGTTTTAGCTATGGCAGCAGCAGTTCTCCTTGGTCTGTTCTGAGTCCTGTTTGGCTCCCAACTGTTATCCACTTCCACAGATTGTTTCCTATCACATTGTAGCTCAAGTGGATACAAATGATGAGGGGCTCTTTCCAAATAGCCCTTTGCTGTTCGTAGCTGTACTGTTCTCACTACACTATCTCTGCCCTTGATAAGATGTTCTACAATTCCAACTTTCCAATGGGCTCGATTCTTTTCATCCCCTTTGATTATTGTGACCTCTCCTTCCTTCAGCATTGATTCTTTGTCCTTCCGTGTTAGGTTGTGATGCTCGCGTAGTGATGTGAGATACTCTCGAGTCCAACGTCTCCAAACTTTGTCCTTCCAGCTGCGAAGGTACTTGGCTGGTTTTTGCATATCTGCATCCTGATCCTCATGTTCCTCATGGTTTGGAACAAGGATGTCACTTCCAAGCATCATCATGTTTGGACTAAGCACTTGTGAATCAGGATCATCTTCAACATATCCCAGTGGCCGGTTATTCAACGTAACTTCTACATCGAGGATTAAAGACTCCAACTCTGTCCATGTCAATGTAGATCTCCCCATTGTCTTGTAGAGGCTTTGCTTTACTAATCCAATGATTCTCTCAAACTGCCCACCCCACCAGGGTGCTCTACTGAGGTTAAATTGCCAACAGATCTCATTTCTCACTAGGAAGTCACTAACATTCTCCATTCTCATTGCTTTCTGCAGCCACTTGGATGCTGCTACAAAGGAGGAGAAGCTGTCCGAATAGATTTTTTCAGGTCTTTCTTGCCTGGCAATGAATCGTTTGAAACTGGTGATGAGATTTCCAGTGGCTTGTCTGGTAGGAGGTGTAGGTAAATGGCTCTTGTGAGACTGCAGCTGTACAAAAGTATGTACGCTTTACCCTCCAGTTTGCGACTCTTCCTGTACATTATGGGCCTGGCAAAGTCCACCCCAACAACTTGGAAGGGTCTTCATCCTTCGACACGGTCTTGTGGTAGAGGAACCATAGGTGGAGGACTTGTGGCTATGGCTCAAAAACGTTTGCATACATGACATTTTGTGATGACTTTCTTTGCAAGTTAACGAAGGTGAGGTATCCAATATTTCCTTCTGACTTCAGTAATTGTGTATCCTACTCCCCAATGTAAGGTTCATAAATGGGCATGTTGTACTATCTTATCGCTGAAGGGGGAGTTCTTTGGTAGAAATACCGGATTATTGCTTGTGATTCGTCCACAGCATATGTAGATCTCACAATCATCTTTGACTAGGTTCAGACGACTCCTCTCTTCTTCAAAGTGGTCATCGGCTTCTCTGGCTGTTGCGATTATAGGAAGTTTCATTATGCCATGTACATGTGCATTTACTATCTCACTTGTTTGGCCAAATTTGGTAAGTAAAATGTTCTTAGCACGCTCATATCCTTCCGTTGTGAATAGTAATCAATCAATCAATCAGGACCTTTACCCTTGGCACAAGAAGTTCCTTTGCGTAGGAGAACTTGGTCACTTGAGCAATACTGGCCTTCTCAATCTCAGCCTCGAATTGTCCCCAGAATCTTATCGAATCTACAAAAGATCCATCTAATTTGGTGATAGTAAGCTTGGGAAGTTTTGCTCGAATTAGCCTCCCATCATGCTTTGATGTTTCCCCTTCCGGTATCGAATTGTACTTCTGGTAAAGTTCTTGCCTCTTGCTTTAATGTTGTTTCTCCTCTTCATATGTTTTTGTCCACTTGGCATCCAATTCTTGCTGCTCCACTGCAGCTAGTGTCTCCTTCACCCTTTCCACTGACTTTTCATACATACTGATAGTTCCATCGAAGTTCTCCGACCATTCGTCTGGCATCTCTGTCGTTTGGTCTTCTCCAATTGCTTCTTCTATGTACGCTGCCTTAAGGTCCATGAGCTTGTCCAAGGTA
>JANTCA010014355.1:0-25986 GCA_024741275.1 Chironex yamaguchii | reverse complement strand
ATGTATGAATGTATGTATGTATGTATGTATGTATGTATGTATGTATGTGTGTATTTGTTTGATTGTTTGTTTGTTTATTGATTTATTTATTCATTTATTTATTTATTTATTTATTCATTTATTCATATTTATTTATTGAATGATCTGATAAAACATGCATCTGTCGTTTGATAATGGATAATCTTTTCAAGTTGGTTTTAATTTTATTGGAACTAAAATGTTACCTTCCAGATTTCTGCAGCCACTTTATTCTCTGCTTTTGAGGAAGGTAATATGATGGTTTTGGGTTAGTATGTCCTCTTCGAAATCCTTTAGCTCTTCAACCGTGAGAGGATTCTTGGTAGAGTCACACCCACATTTCTTTTTAGACAGAGGTAGTGACCGGGTCGAGGAAGAAGCTCTCAGGGCACCCTTTGTAGGAACTGCTCCTTTTTTGATCGGCCGGTGTAGATCATTGTTGTGTGATGGTAATGGGATGTTTTTCATCGAATAATCCATGGTGAATTTTTCATTTCGGGTTATCCCAAGCTAGGAGGGAACTACAAAGTCCGCGATTTGATAATTCCGTGAAAACAGTCTTTTGTCATGGCCAGAATTAAGCAGCAAAAGACTAGACGAAACTCATGCTGCTTATTGTCTCCATGTTTGTCAACAGAAATAACTTAGCTATGTTCTTTCTTTTACTAATGAAAGGCATAAAAGAAGGTTCTAGAGAGAGAGAAGGTTCTAGAGAAAGAGACCGTAACACAAACCGAGGATGGAAAGGAAAGAACTTCAACAGTCACCGAAATGAAAATTTCAGGTATGCTTAAGCGCAAAACAGTTTAATCTTAAGCCAAGTTTATCCGATGGAAATAAAGATAAGAGGAAAGCACAATCCAATAGTTCGCATTTTTTTTATTTTATTATGAGGTATTTTCCTTGTGTTGTGTACTACCAGACATAGAAGTTGCGATGTTGGTTTTTGTCATAGTTGTTTTGTTTCAAGCTTTGATCCCAGTGTTATTCCCGTATCACGGCTTTACTTTTTTTGCTTTTTTGACTTGTAGACCACCATTTTCACAAGGCCATCAGAGTCAGCAACAACAGCAGCAACACCACCAACAACACCACCAACAGCACCACCAACAACACCACCAACAACAGTCGTTTGGACCACCCAAACAACAATTCTTTCCAAATCAGCCACCCCCGACTTCCACACCAGGAATGGGGCCACCCATGGGGCCACCTCCTGGGCAGCACGGGATGCCTCCTCCATTAAGAGGTGTCCCCACAGTTGGCCAAGGTCCCTTACACGGCCCAAGGCAAGTTCCTGGTCCTCATAATGGACCAAGACTAGCGGTAGGTCCGGCCCCAACTCAAGGACCTCCCATCCCTGCCGGCGCTGGGCACCCCGGCCCTATTCCAGGTCCCGGTGTTGGTCCTGGCCCTAATCCCGGTGTCCCTCCCGGACAGGGTGCAGGACATATTCCGACTCCAGGACATATGCCCTTACCCGGACCTGTTCCTGGCCCTGGACCTTTGCCAGGTCCGGGTCATGTGCCAGGCCCTGGTCCAGGTCCAGGCCCTGGCCATGTTCCCGGCCCTGGTCATTTACCAGGACACAATCCCTCGCCTGGTCCAGGGTCTGCTCAAGGACATTTACATGGACCTGGACCAGCTATTAGACCTGGACTTGGCCCTGGTCCACCAGCTGCCCCCAATCCTGGCCCCTCTCTTAATTGTGCGCCGCCACTCGGAGCACCGGGATTCCCTCCTCAGTCGGCACTTTCTCCTGGCCCGCCAGGGATGCCAGGCATGCAGCAGGCTCCTGGACATGGCCAGCCGCCTCCACCAAATCCTTTCCCTCCTCAGTCGGGATTTGTTAGACCCGGTATGCCGGATAATTTACCGCCTATTCGCCCTGTTCCTCCTGCTGGGGCAATGCCACCACCAAACCAAGGCCCACCGCCAAGTCAGATGAGACCAGCAACAGGACCACCTCCTCCAGGCGATCCATTTCAGCGGCCACCAAGACCAGAAATGGAGCGTCCAATGTTACCGCAGTCGTCTTCGGTAGCAATGATGCCTCCCGCGGTGGTACCAGCTGCTCCTGTTTCTCAGCAGCCAGGTAAATAACTGTTTTCGGAAATGGCTTTTGCTGTTTTTATTCTTTACTACGCATTTATTTTACACAATAGTCTTGTTACGTTCTCATGTATTGTTAAACTAATTATGTTAACAATGTCATGCAGGCTTTTAGCTCCAGTAAACCTGGACTATTAATCATAACCATGAATTACACAAACTAGAGAGTAGCTTGAGAAACATATTTGGAACGTCCCCAGTGTGAACTACACTAAAAACGTCTGCACGAAGAAGCTGCCTGTTAATAGCCTGGTAGGCAGGAACTTCTGCTATGATAGCCTACTGCTGTAGGGCACTCCTCTTACTTGAAATAGGATTAAATGATGAAAATCAGGTGTCAATGCCACTTTTAAAGATCACTACACTTAACTGAGAAATATTTTGTACTGTGGCCCTCATGCATCACCTGGTGACAGGATATGTAAATATAAGTGATACATCTTTGCTTCTTTTCCATAGTTGCTATGGCGCCGAAGAATATCCACATCAACCCGCATTTTCGCCCGACAAGACCAGATGGAGGTAATTATTACTGAGCCATAGTTTATCGCTTTCTCTTGTCATGTTATGAATGAAGACGTACGCACATTTCTAAATTATCTTCGTAGACATGTCTTTATTTTCTCTACTTTTGCTGTTAACATCTTCAAGCTACAAATAATATGGTCGTTCCTTTGCTGGTTACCGTATCATCCGCATACAGGCATAAATCAGTCGACTTTGGAGTGGGTAAACAGTCCTGCGATAACAATTGATATTTCAGCAACTTGATTTTTGGTGATCTGTATAGGTGTATATAGCGTGGCCCATTAAATGGAATGATAAGGAAGATAGAATTGCAAATGAATAACATTTGAACGAGTACGTAGTGTTGCAGTTTTTGGTATGTTAACTAGTCTGCCTGCCTGAGGTTATATCTCTTGTGTAGACAAAATAATTCTGCAAGGTTTTAAAAACGTTTATAGTTCTTATATAGCACTTGTTATTGTCCCTAGGAATGCTTTGTGCATTTACTACTTGATACCCGCGGCTAATTTGCGTTGTGCGTCAAAGACCCTTCCAACCCATGGATGTGCGACAGGCTGCAGGTTAATTCGAACAGTGGTCTTTGAATACAAGGTTCTTCATCTTAAACGTTATGCATTTTTCTGTATGTTTATCTAGTACTAAAAAGTATAGGATTTGTTTAGTGTTGAAAGATGAGATGGATATAATTGACAGCAAACGGGTCATTCTTGATGCGATTAAATGTCTGAGACTTCTTTATTCCAATTTAGGTATGGTAGCATCGATGTCAAATCAGGTACAAAACCCAACACCTGTCAGCATGGGACCAAGACCTACACTTGGTCCAAATATGTTACAACGACCGGAAGTTCCAAATGCTCCTGGGATGCCCCCAACACAGCAGGCCCGCGCGCCTATGCCTGGTACACCTGAAATGCAGCCTAGGATGCCACCACCACCTGGACCACAGTCAGCATTGATGCAACCCCGTATGACACCTGGACTGGCACCGTCTACACCAAATTTTACCCAAATGAGGGTAAGTTTGTGCTAGCAAGAAAGTTAATGTTGTTTGCAACGCTATTTGTTTGTCATTTCATCCATGTCTTAAATCTTGAAACCGATAGCATGGAAAAGAATTAAAAATCGTTGTCTGACTCCCTTATCAAACCTGGATTTATCTTTGTGTTAATCTTGCAATCTCAATACTCGTGTGGCTTTATCGGTGGAACGCCTATTACGTCGTGTTACATGTCTGAGTACTCCCAAGTCTTGTAGTGCCTTTCCATAGAGTGTTGTGACAAACATTTATGATACTTTGGTGTAGTCAGCGAACAAGAACCAAACTTAATCTTCTATTTTGCTTGTAGATTTGTTGAATGATGTTTCTGACTGTGAGAAGTGCATCTGTTGTAAAACGATTTATCCTGTAATACTAAATTGCGTTCTGGTTATTTTAAGCTAGACTTTCAATGTATGAGTGATTACGTTCAATGTGCGATACTATCTGCGGTCTGAAGTGCCTGGGCCGTTAGACGAAGGAACTCATTCTAAAACAATTCATTCATCAGGCCATTCTTCCCTTTTCCAACCAAATTTTACGATCTTCATTACTTTTATCACCATTTTCTCTTCGCCTTAACTGCTTCTGTTTTAATTTGGATCCGTCTGTTAGTTTGTTTGTTGGGTAGCAAAAAAGCTCAAAAAGTTATGAACTTGACGTTTTAAAATTTTTACAGTCTGTTAGAATTCTGACTGGCTTTAGTCGATTCATTTTTTTTTGGTGATAATCCATATAAAATCCTGAATTCTGGTTCGCTGTGAAACTTATACTTGCGTAATGCCACAGCAAATGAGGAAACCCGTGTCGGGTAAACCCAGTTACCGTGACGCCTCTTAGTAAAGCTTATTTAAATTTTCAGAAAATTGGAAATTCCACCTGACCCCATTGGCTTGGTGGATGTTTGCGCTCTTCGAATGCTACTTGTAATTTTGTCCTTGTTTTTTCGCCAGCAGCAGGTCGACAACAATCAGATTCCTGGCTCTCTCCAAGGTCAGCACCAACTATCTGGACATCATGGCGTAGGTCCTAGTCCAAATTCGTCCTTGCAACTTATTGGACAAAATACAATCCAGGGTCAGAATATGGCATCTCTTAGCCAAGGTGGGCTTGGCATGGGACAAACCGGCATCTCTCCAACACTTGCAGCTACTGAGCGAATTGTGGTTGGAGATCGTGTTATTGTTCCTGGGAGTCAGCACGGCCAACTGCAAGCAGGACAAATGTATGGCAGCACCCCAATAAGTGCCGCCTTAACTGGCTCCATGTTACACGGGTCAAGTAATTTTGGTGGGCTGCCAGGAAGCTCTGCATTGCCAGGGCAACAGCAGCCTCAGTCGCAGCATGAACTGGAAAGGAGGTTGTATGAGGCGCAATTGATGCGTCAGCAAGAACAAATTAGACAGCAAGGACTGCAGATGCGCGGTGAAATGGCAACGTATATGTCGACAAGGAGACAACACTCTGTGGTAGGTATCGTATATCACTCCTTTTAAAAATATATACATACATGGTGATTTATTCTTGTTCATATGCACACGGTAACTTACTATTTTAAGGTATATTTAGCCTTTGGAGGTATAAACAGCATCTTAGTTGAGTTGTCACTAGCATCATGAATGTTTATTTGTTTCTAGGCAATATTTATGCCAGTTTGATAGTTAATGCCATATCAGTTAAATATTTCGGATATATCTCAGTCATTCTATCTCTTACTCTGTCAGCCAGTCATTGGCTCACTTCCTCAGTCTTTGATTCACTCGCTGCTTCACTCGCTTATTTTCTAGCCAACTCACGCATGCACGCACTCAGTCGATCAATAAAGTGAAGAGTCAAAACGTTTATCAGTCAATCCTTTACATAGCCAATAACCCATCGTCTCGCTCAGTGAATCGATAGATCGATCGATCCAGCGATCGATCAATCAGTAAATAAACCAGTCACCCGCTCAATTAATCAAGAACTAAATTAACTAGTTAGACAGTCATCAATTTGGTCATGATTAGCCGACTGCTGCAGGTGAAGGAAGAATAACGGTCACAACGTCTACCATTAAATTTGAGTAATGTTTTATGCCTCATTTGTTAGTTATCAGCAGTTCTATTTTTATCTATAGTTATTTTCCCTCGTTTTTTTTTTCAGACAAAAGGACAGATGAAGGATAAAAGTCGGAGAAGACGGTATAGTGACAGAAGTGCAAGTTACGGCAGTTCCGGATCTCGGTCAAGATCGCGTTCACGATCACATTCAAGGTCCAGATCTAGGTCAAGGTCATGGACAAGGTCACGATCAGGTTCTAGATCGAGGTCTGTCTCAAGATCAAGGTCAAGGTCATTCTCTCCGTCGAGATCACGCTCCGTTTCAAGGTCAGCATCAAAGTCGCCCTCGCGATCATGGTCAGGGTCACGGTCGCGATCAGCGTCGCCGTCAAGATCTAGGTCAAGGTCATTTACACCACCGAGGAGAGTAGAAGCCAAACCAAGGTAAGGATCAAATGCCCGTGGATACATTAATGCATTTGCAGCCTTTGTTGACCACCCTTGATTTGTTTTTAAAACGTGCAGAGTTTTCAATATTTGCAACGGTGGATTGTTGATTTTATCCTAAGTTAATAGAATGAACTTGTGACTGTTTTATGATCCTACAGTTATAAATTTTCTTCAAATTTTTTACCCTAGACGTACGATTTGACAAACAAATCGTACGTCTAGGGCAGGGGCTGAACCCGCGACCTTTTGCTTTCCGAGAAGATGCTCTGACAACTGAGCTACCTAGACGTTGTTTCTCAGGTGAATTTAAGCGATCGTGATTTGATGATTACGTCACTGCAAAGGTTTGTGAACCTCGTTTGCAGAGAGGAAATTTTTGAGCTGGGTATCATTGGTTGAAATCTTTACAGCATTTAAGGCGAAGATCTGGGAATCAGATTGTAAGATAACTGATTTCCCTCTTGGTAACAGTAACAGGATAACTTATGTGACTTCTGCTGTTGCTTTGAAACTATTGTGATCAATGTGTTCCAATATGCTGTCAGGTTATTTCTCACTGAATCATGTGGATTTAGTTGAAGAAAGTTATATGGTGATAGATGTTATTGGAGATTTCCATGCCTTATGCATAAAATGTGTCAAAGGACTTTGTCATTTGCTTTGCGTTGGTTTTGGTTGGGTAAGTACTTTGAAATTTGTATGCTCAGAAGGTACCAGTTATTTTGATTTGAAATTATCAATGTTTTTTAATGTTCATACTTTCAGGGTGCACAAGCCAGAGAAACATCGAGATCGTGAACATGAACGGAGACCTGTAGTGACTGAACGAACTGTGGAACCGCCAAGACCCAAGGAAAATAATGCACGAATAATAGAACGAGAGAAGGAGAAGGAACGAGAAAGAGAACGAGAGCACAGAGAGCGTGTAAAGCAAAGGGAAAAGGAGAAAGAAAGAGAAAATGAACGGGAACGGGAACGCGAACGGGAACGAGAACGGGAGAAGGAAAAAGAACGTGAACGAGAACGTGAACGCGAAAAAGAGAAACAGGCACAGCAAGAACATAGACGGTTTCGGGAGGAAGCACCCCCTGCTGAAAAAACACGGGCGCGGGAAAGAACAAGAGAAAGGGAGAAACCCAAGAAAGAAGAACCACATCCAAGGGCAAGACCCAATCCCCAACCACAAAGAAACGATCGAGAGCGGGAAAAGGAGCGAGTGCCGGCTAAACGGCGAAGGGATGATCGCCAGCATACAGAGCATGTCGAACGTAGGAGCTCAGAGAGCAGTTCACGGGTAAGTCGATTGTTTACGCTATATCAGTTATAATCTTTCTTCCCCCCTCCCCCCTCCCCCCAAGGTTCTTTTGATTTATTCTTGTTTCTCGAATTACCATGACCTGCATCGGTTATACTTTGTATAAAGCGTATTATTTCCTTCATAATTGTCAATTTATTGACTACGGTGACTAGACGAATCCGCATATTACGTCATGATTTTACTTGTAAAGTAAAAAGACACTAACTATGCTTGGTGGGCAACATCATGTGCGTAGTTTTTTTAGGGATGTGACCTATTTTTATTTTTACGTCACTCTTTTCAATAGGTTGAAGTGATGTTTAAAGCTATAAGAAGCGGGATGTCATATTGCAACACGAAAATGTAGTCCGTCGTTCTTTTGAGTTACTCTCGAGTAACAAGTAATTAAGGGCAGACGATTTGCTAAGCATTCATAATAGAGGGGTTGGAATAATAGTGGTGATGTTTTTTCCGGAGCATTCTTTATGTGGACAAGTATTTGATGAGCTCTATATATATTTCCTTCGTTGTAGGAAGGATTCCAAATAGAAAATACAAGTGAATTATTCACCATTGTGAATGTGTAAATAAACAACGTTTAACTACTCAATTTGAGAAATTTAGAAGAATATCATTTTCTCTTCTTGTACAATAAATAAACTTTTCTTTTCGCGCTTTTAAAGCAATGTTCTGTCTTCTTTCTACAATAGAATAACCGAGAAGGCTTTTAAAAACGCCTGGATTCAGCCTAACAATAGAATGACGTTTTTGTTTTGTTCTAAAATTTTTAAAATTTTGTTTTTTGCATAATTAAAATGTTAATTTTGTTATTTTCGGCACTGAAATAAAAAATTATGGACGAAAAGCTGAAAATTGCTAATAGAGAGGGGTGGAATTAGAATGTCCTGGGTTAAAAAAAAGTCAAAAAATTAACAATAGGAGCGGGGGGGGGGCGATTATTGGGGACTCGAGAGTACTTTGTTACGTCATCATACCGTATCTTTTGCCAAGTTTGGTTATATGATGTTCATGTAAATCGTGTATTTTGGTACAGAGGGTGCTACCGAGCCCAGAGCAGAAAACACGTCGAGATACTAACAAAAGAGATGCAAGCAAGGGATCAAGGGGGGAGGGAAGTGCAGAACGAAAGGCGTCCAACCGAGTTATTATTGGCAACCTGTCATCTACAACGACTGAGCGGAAATTAAGAGGAATCTTGAGCGTCGTGGGTACTATTGAGGTATGTTGGCGGTTATTGATTTGTTATCGTTGATCTCTTTGCTTGCTTTTTTAGTCTTTTACGGCTGCTGTTTTGGTCAGTAAAGCATGCACGTCATTAGAAGACTGCGTGACACACTAGCTGAGCTTCTTTTTAGTTTCGTGACTCGAAAATTATTGATGTATTTTTAGCACTTGTTTAGACAACATGTCTCATGAGAGCTGACCTGAATGGTATTTTGGTTTCCCCGTGTAGTGAGGCTTATGAATGTCTGGGAATGTTCTTCTTCTATGCCACTCGTGTTTTTGTGTAAGGAAGCAATGCTATTGTTGTATACAGCTAGTCATTGTACTCGTGGTTACCCCTTATGTTTTGTGGAAGGAACAGGATTTTGATGTAATTGAATATTTATGCGAGCAATCTTTTTGTGGCACAAAACTTGAAAATAGCCTTGAAAATTATAGACATTGCGCTTAAACTTACTTAAAAGCTTTTTACGTCTGACACTCTTCAGAGTATAAATCGTCAGAAGAGAAAGTATAGCTATATGGCAACTACCTTGTAAGAAACGTGGATCGAAACTAGCCAATTATAAACAGGAAAGAAAAAGACAAAAATGAGGTGGAAAAACAAGTGTTTTCGTATGTGTATGTCGCATATTTTCAAGGGGAATATTTATGTATTTCTATCAGTTATTCATTACAATATTGTAAAGATTTAGTAGCATGCTTTTATTTATAGTTGCTATATTGTATTGTCCATAGGCCATTAAAGTGTCACAGTCCCGGCATAAAGCTCTGGTTGCTTTTGCGAAGAGTGATCAGTCATTGGCTTGTAGACGCCAATTCCATAGGTAAGCATCATGTATTTGAAGTATTATTCACAGCAGGTATCGTACATCGCCACCAAGGATCTAACCTTCCTGAAGCAGATCTACGGTGCAGGCAACTGGCACAGAAACAGTACATCGATCATACGCGACATATCCGCAGACTGAATACCATGGCGAACACTCGTGAGGGGGCAGGCCGCATCGGATTTTCGCCATCCAGATTTCATGCCTTAAGTTCAAGTTCAATATTCCATAAACACACCCGTTCTGATATATGTTTGTTGTAAAAATAGAAAGATAACATTTCCAAATTCCAAATTTGATACATTGGCTTGTATTGAGATTTATTGCATTCTGACGCTGAATGAAAGCATCATTCCGACTTCTATTCACGTTACTCGTTATATAGATTCGATCATGGCGTAATACCAAACAGAAAAAGCGAATCATTGCATGTTTTAGATACTGAATGTACTGGTTTGATCAATGGATGTAAAGTATACTTTACAAACTTAAATAAGTAATCTATTGTCATTTTCATATCACATACCATATCGTATGCCATATTCTATACCATATCATATACCATATCATGTACCATCTGTCATATATATATTGTTGTATTCAATAGAATGGTAAAGCGTGAAATCATGAAACTTCTATTTTTACAATTTACAAATTTTAATACATTTGATCATGTATTCTCAAAGAACTCAAAATATTAACGAATTTATGAAATTTCTTTCCAATATACCAAAGATTGCCTGCGATATGGTAACGGGAGTTTTTAAGGTTTCCTATAGAAACCAATCTTTGACTTAGTTCATAGATTTATGAACTAAGCTGGAAATACAGTCCTTTGATAGGGAATGAACTGGCTATTAGTCTAACGTATCTCTGATACGTTTGTATGTACTTTTGAAAATTTTTACATTTGGGGTTATTTTAATGCATATTTTCGAAATATGTGGCTCAAATCTAAAAATCCCAAAAATGGATTTTTTGACGTCATCACTCAAGTGCTCTATTGGACATCAATATGTTATATTCTACTATATACCTCTCTGACTACATTATTGATTTTGTTCTTATTCTATTGCAGAGCATTAATTGATAACAGTCATGTAACAGTGGAGTTCGCATAATAATTCACAGTCATAGCCAGGTAAGCTTGATGGTCATTTCCCGATGGAAGAAACTGTGCCTGGGTTTGTATAACAGTGATTTTGTTCTGAATTATTTATTTATTGATACAAATACGGGTTGGTGCTACTAGCAAAATCAAAGGATACATTTTGTTTTGAAACGGATCATCACTGGAACAGAAACTAAAAGCCTATTGCTTGAAGGTATTGTATATGTGTATGTGTATGTATAGGTATTGTGACGTTATCGTTTGGCCGGAATGCATCAGGGGTGCTAATGGAACGTCGCTGACGATTGAGGGACTACATCATTTGTAATTTGAGAAACTTTAATGTTGTTTTGGGTAAGTTATTAAAGGTTTGCTTCCTAGAAGCAGGTGACATGTATTCCATCTTGTCTCAAGGAAACTTACTTCTGATGTGTTAAGGATGAAACGGATGAGAGATACTTCATTGCAATGGTCGGCCATAGGGTATGAAGAGGTCTGGCAAAAACTGTGTTAGAAGAAATGATGGAAGGAGAACGGGGCTGAGGAAGACCGAGGAGGACTTGAAAGAATGGAGTAGAAAGTACGGCAGTGGAACTAACAAAGAAAGTAGGACTGGTGAAGAGAATGGTGAAGAATGGGTGCACGCACTTTAGCACCTGACTGTGGAGATTGATTAATGATTGATTGATCTATCGACCGATTGATTGGTTGATTGATTGATTAGTTGGTTGATCTATCGATCGATTGATTGATTGATTGATCGATCGATTGATTACAAAAAAGGCCATGAAGTGGCAATACCCTTTTTCATTTCCATGTTACCCTTGCGAAGTCATTTATATGAACCCAGTCCATGTGAAAGATGCGACAACAAGGTTATGTTCACAAATTATTAATGGAATGAGATTCCAAATGAAATTAACGAGTTTAACTGATGGCAAATTAGACTTGTAATAGATGCATTTCGACTCACTTTCACCAGGATACCACCATACACAAGCTATTACAATTTATGTTGAAACTGTCTTGTGCCACTTTTGGGTGTTTCTCGTTGTTTTGACCCCTTTATTCACTATGTAATTGTTCTCCTTTGTGATTCTTGTGTACTTCATTGACCCATTTTCTATATATTATGTTGCACTAGGGAAGTTTAAATCCAGTATGAGTACAAGCTTGCGGTATACGGAGGTCTTTGTCTAGTACTGGCTTTGTTTTTATGTGACTGTTATATCAGCTCGACAACGAGTTTTAGAGTAGCAGAAGGAAACGTTTGTGTCGCCTATGTGTTGATGGATATTTGATTAGACCTCTGTAGACTGACTTGTCGTACTATGCCGACACTTTCAAGCTCTGGCCTCGTCCTTTAAAATTCGACGTCGTATTTCGGTGTAGCTGAAAGCTCGCTTATGTTAGAACGGGATCTGTCACAGACATCGTAGGGAACGTGCCAAGACACAAGGAATTTCATAGACGGTTCCCGCTGTTGATACGTAGAGAGAATGCGCCGTATTAAACTCGTACTGGATCTAAACTTCTAATATTTCTCAAGCAACAAGTTACTTCTTTACTCCGTCCTTCAGTATCGATCATATTTTTGCTTTGAGTCCCATCTTTAGGAGACATCCTGTAACATGTTCCTTGCTTGGCTTTGTCGTAACACCGTAATATCTAAAAGTTATTCAAGATTTGAGACTCATTAGCTGTCACTAGTTTTTGAAGTTTAAGTTCCTGATACATCCCCTGCGTTCTAGAAACTTGTATGCAAGTGGAGCTTCTGTCCTCCAAATTCAGAACTGTGGAGCTCATTGCCTGCTGACCTTGTTCCACCTTCATGTGACCTTCAGCCCAACTTTAACGTTCACCTTCCTTTATTATTTCTGTTCCTGCTTTGACTGTTTTCCTTGTCATACGTATGTTGTTAAACCATTATATGAGTGACACAGTTAACAAAAAAGAAAGAAAGACAGAAAGAAAGATGGTTTGAAAGAAAGATAGGTAGAAAAAAAAAGATGGATAGGTTGAAAAAAACGAAATAAAGAAAGAAAGATAGAAAAAAGAAAGAAAGAAAAAAAGAAAGAAAGAAAGACAGAAAGAAAGAAAGGCAGAAAGAAAGAAAGAAAGAAAAAGGTCATAAAGATGTTTGTCCCAATGTTTCAAACTCCGTCTTAGGAGTGAAGGTTTATCCCAAGTTGCATGATTTATTAAATCTATTCAAAACAGATTATTTGTAAAATAAATAAGTGATGCCCTCGGGAAATAATGTACAGAACTTACTTTACATGGTCTTAACCACATTACTGCATATAAAATCTGCTTTATGTTAAAATTAGCAGATCCCTAAAGTATGCCACTCTGTGGATTGCCAATTGTTATATAACATGAATACTCAATCTTCTACTTTTGTAGAATGAGCCGTCGCTTGTTTTTAAAATACGATACAGTCTGAAATATCAAACAGATGCTGCCACGTTTTCTTATACATGCAATAATGAAAATAAATTAAAGGTCCCTTTTTTCGTCTACTTGGTTTAAGAAGGTATAAATCGGGTCTTGATGTCAAAGTGGAAATTTAAACACGATACGTCCGTGTTGTATGTGCGTAGAAGTTCGAAGAATGTTCCTTTTATTCGTGAAATAATCACTTTTTGAAAGCAGTACTGACAGTGGCATGGTAAAGGTTGGTACTTCCATCAGATTAACAAGGGGCCGTCCATATTTTTAATAATTATAACAGGCGCGCACACCGTGCGATTGTTGGGGGGGGAGAGTGTAACCAGCGGTGTACTCTTTTCAACTTAAATAATGACGATCCTGTCAATATGTCCAAATATGCGACCATCATCTTGTCATACGAATTGGCCCCGTTGCTTACTCAAAGCACTGTAACTAAGCCATCAGGGTTGCCAATTTCGCATTTAGTTGCCAAAATTGGCTATTAGGCATTTCTCGTGCCCGCCAAACATCATGTTTGTCAGCTTGACGTACACTTTTAGGGGAGCAAGAGGGTTACTTAACAGAGTACTGTTTGTACACTTGTGATAATGATGAAAAATATGGACGACCTCTAACCATAAAATTTACAAACCAGTCACGATCGTCATCTTAATAAGTCTAATGTATATTAGCTGTTCTCCAATTCGAATTGACACTATTGAATGTGATGGCAAATGGCCATGCTATTTCTTTGGAATCTTGTGTTTTATGTAATTTGTGTAATCATGTTTCGAATAGCGCTACCTACTTCTTACCAACTTTCAATGCGCCTAAAACTTTGAGAAAGTTTTATTTTTCTAACATGCTTCTCTGAATTTGCGGTGGAAAAAATAAGCAAATCAAAAATGAAGTTTAGATTTTTAACAAAGCTACTGGATTTATTTACGTTTCTTGTTCAAATATTTATTTTCTTGGAACCTCTCTCTAAAGCGGACACTTCCGTAAAGCGCACAAGATAAGTTGGAATGTATGGTGTCCGCTTTAGAGAGATTCCATTGTAGCTTTGAACTACCATATTGCAGTTTGTTACACTATTCATCATTTCAATCTATCATGTAGAGTTGTGTAAAAGTTGATTGTTTTAACATAAGCCTAGGTAATAAGCTGTTTGCATAGTTTTAACTAGAAATTAACTATACATCGTACATAGCAAGTCACTCAGTCTACAATGACGTGTCTTAGAATAGACCTTTTCCTGGGGCAAAGGGAGTACATCTCACAAATTAGGCAAATATTTATGATAGGAATTTTCACTGTCATAGTTTAGGCATTTTTTCTATGTAAGTTAGGCTTGGTAAATGATTTTTATAGAGCCAATTTATTATGTTGAATAAATTCTCACCCTGCTAGGAAATTTTTTAATCTGTTAACACGATTTTTGTCTTAGGCATTTATAGTGCATGTGTCAAGTTACCTATCTGGTAAAAGCTCATTTTATGTACTTAATTTTTGTTCGACTGCACAGTACCTTTGTAACTCAATATAATTGTCGCATTAAGGTGACGTCGGGTGCATTTGTATGAGAAGAAGCACAAACGTTGGCTATAACCCATAGCCACCAGTCACCTCATAACTCACCTACACGCCAGGTACCCTGATAGAGTTTCTAACTTCCAAAATCAGTCGATTTGAACAAAACTGAAGCAGGCATCTTGCAGTCAGGAAAATGTTAATGACCTCGTAAATTCGCATTGCAAAAAGTTGTGATTGTTTCTATGTAGCAAGTGGACGCTCTTGGTTACACATGTTTAACTTCAGATGTGACATCCCCTTCAGTTTATTGACTAATTACACAAGGCTTTTATATTAATTGAAATAGCAGATGATGGTAAATGCTCCAACTGAACTCATTAAAACGCGGATGACTTACTTAGGTAGAGTAGCTACGGCTTTGTAGTACTCAAACTCCTTAAGTCACGTGCACAGTTGTTTGGAAATATTGTTATGGAGCCCTGTGTTTATATGCCCCAATCCTTTCGTGTCTCTTTGACGTGACCCTAAGAAAGTTTACCTCAGTATTATTTTCCTATCCTGCTTAGCTGCTGTATTGAATCAAACTATTATGATTCGTTATTTCACATTTTTAAGGAAAGTAAGGTATATTAAGACATAGGACTATCATTTTGCCATAGTTTCTTGATTATTTTGAAACGACTGTTCTTTGCATGCATTTCCACAAAGGATTTTTTACTGGGTGTGTCGTGGTGGTCGTAAATATAAGAAGTAAAGTGGGATTACTTTGTGCTAATTGCTATTAATAAATGTCATTCCAATTTGAAATCGCGAATCAGCAGATTATAGAGTTAAACAAGGGCGTTCCTAACTAAAGTCGAGATCATTTCACAATTTAGTAAACTAATGTAGCATTTGAACTTTGTTTAACTTTAGACCTTATTTTTTATAATATTCTGATACGGACATCATTGGAGCATAAAATGTCATCAAATGTCATTGGACATTGATGTCATTGTAAAGTGACCGTATATCCTTATTGAAAGTCGTCTTAAAAGTGAGGATATACTGATTCAAGTGAATTAATATATTGTAATATCTACGTGTTTATCGTTTTAAAAGTTTAGGCCTGTATTTGGCTTCAATTTTTTGTACTGTCACTCGGTCTGTCAGTGACTTGCTTCCCTTGAAAGTGCTACAATTTGCTACCTCGTTTGTTAAGAGGAAAATTTACCTGGATTTTTAACCATGTAGGTAACCAGTGTTAACCCTCCATGGAATACAGCGTTAGAACTTTGAAACGATCTGCTAAGAGTCTAAGGAGGCAGGTCTGCAGCTGAACGAACGAGATGTAATTAACTGCTCTTTAGCTGAAATTGAGTTAATTAATTTTTTACTCCCTTTTAAAAGTGCTAAAATTTGCTTATCTTACGTATGAATAGAGCAGGCTTTCTTTCTTTCTAAACCATGTATGGCACTCTCATGTATGCAGTGGTCACTCTCCATTGTGATGCAGTTTCGGAACTGTCAATTTTTGTTCTACGAAAATAAAGTCTTGAGGTTCAAGTCCGTAACTGACCGAAGCTGTAATGGTTCTGAATGTTGTAAACGACATTAAATGTGGATAGGCTTGTCAGAAAGTTTCAACAATTAAGTTGAGGTTTTCAAAGTACAAGTACAACTATTTATCGATATCAGGTATCGTTTACGTAGTTTGTCCTAGATATCATACTTGCTAGGTAACCTTTTTCAAGCAGAAATGAACTCACTTCTTGTCGATCTATTTAAAAATATGAGTTGTAACTTTTTAGCCCGTTTAAAAAAGACCACAATTGGCCGCAAATTTTAAACGTACAGTAACTAAGACATTCTTTATAGAAAATTTGCGAATGGATCGTTTTTTCTACAAGGGCACTTACTAATTTATATCTCACTAGTTAAACACTAACCTCGCGCTACTACACGGTGGTGATATGATTGTCTTTGCTATAGCACGGCAGTCACTAAAATTGAGATGGTATGAGATGATCACTCCGGTACCAATTAAGATGCCAAATATCGACGTTGCTTATCGTGTCTCACAAGGTTGGATATGAATGGAATATTTCTTGTTTTAGGTATAAGTGTTTCAAAGAATACGTTATTTATTAATGAAAACTATTCAAAGGCTACTTGTCGTTTGCACTATCACCATGCTTTGTATTTGTCCCATTTTGTTTACTCATTGAAGAAAAAAAAAGCTGTTAAGTTTCCGGGCTAATGTTTAATTGGATACAGCGAGTGTCTTCCCTGGTTATTGTAATCCTAAGTGACATCCGATGCCCATAAGTAAGGTAAGGGGTAAGTGCTGCGTCTACTATTTGTTTGTGCAGAATAATATCCTGCTTTTTAAGCATAAAGTAGTATTAATACTTAGAATGAAGTGCACATGGGCAAGCCTTCAATATATGCTCAAACATAGGAAATCTAATGTGAAATAATCTAATAGGAGCTAAAATGTTTCCCCTCATTTTACACCCATTCATAGGAAGTTGAAAACTCTAATTAAATGGAACATGGTTATTGACTTCCTCAAGGCTCGCTTGAAAGTCTTCGAAGGAATGCTGTGCACAACCCTAGACAGAAGTCCTGGGGCACTTTGCATCTGTCAAATGTGCTACGAATCTATCACCCCCGTCCTCTCCGAAAACTTACCTTGACCTTAAATCTCTCTGTGTCAGGAGGCACGCAATGCCTGGACTTCTTTCCTCCGCTGTATCAGGTCCGCAGCTGCATGTCGTACAGTTCCCCCTGCAAACAAATGCATACTCCCCGATTTGCGTCGTGACTATAAGTGTCTGGTGGACAGAACAGCACTGCTTTAGGGGGTGGGATCGACTATAGCCCATGGGGAAGAAGTTTGGAGGTGGGTGGCGCTTTTTTGTCAAGGATTGTAAGTGTTCTGAGAACGTTTGTTTAGGATTCTAGGTATTGTAAAGATTTAGTTGGTTAGATTTATGCTGATTCAACAAGATAACTGTAGACCAGGATTTTTGCATAAACATTGTCAATATGACATTCCTATTACATTCTTAGAACTCGAAAGAAAAACACGCGTATGTTTTTAGCAATTTGAGACATGATGCCGTCAGGATAAAAACAAGATAGCCAAAATCCAGTTTGAAATGGGGACATTTCTTATCGAAAAAAGAATTTATTTGTACTAAACTATCCCCTACAACTGCTGGCTTTTGTGTATTTTTGATGATGATGAACTTTGATTAGAATGTGTAAATGTAGTTAAATCTCGCAGGTAAATGTGAAGGGATTAGTTGATATTGCTCTATAACATGTGTTTTATCCAACCAAATGGTGTAATTATGTTGTAGGATATCTAGTCCTTGTGGTTGTCAGTATCATTTGATTCGTCCAAATCAACTCTCTAATTTGTATACAGTATATTTTAAAGTAAAGGGAGAAACAAGGAATACAGACAATGTGGTAAGGGCAGGAGAATGGGACTGATTGGTCTAAGAATTGTTAATTAAGTACTCGAGATAATAGTTGAGATTCTTGTTACAATTATGACTGGGGGATTGCGGAATTTACGTTTGTGGAGTACCATTGGTATTATTGTTTGTTTACTACTATCCCTGCTAAGTAAATGGAAGACATTGTGTAGGACTAAAAACGCTGGCCACATTAGATTTTTAGACACTGTAGTTCCTTTATGGTATATGTAACATCACATAACGTAATGGATTGTTGGTGTATAGTCAGCGTCGGAACAGTAATTTAATAATTTAGTAAGCCAAACTGAAACATCTTGCATAGAAGAAAGATCCATAAGAGCGCTTCCTTATAGCGTGTGGTTCCTGGCAGTGTTATTGTCATTTTTCGTCCGATTTACACTTGTTCTGTCTTCAGTTTTAAAATACGTGAATTTTTTTAGTGCTAAAAGCCGTACTCTAAATTCCCTTACCCTGGCATGGGAATTAGCTACGCTCAGTAATGAGTACGCTACCAAAAAGAAAAAAATATAGGAAAGTCCTACTATAAGATTTTTCCATGTTTAGGTTGACTTGTAAATATGTGCATAATGTAATAAATTCTGTGCATAAGTGCATTGCAATTACCCGGCGGAAACAGGTATACAAGACATACTCTTGCCATACTGATGGACTGTAAGTGTAATACCATCGCTTTGGGTTTGCGTACTCTTTACCTTCAAGTGGACAGAGAATCTCTTTCATGGTCTCTTGGATCGTGTATGTAGTTATTCAAGTTTGGAAATGTGAAACTTTTTCGTTGCATCGTTGAGTTTGTCAATAGTTGCGTCCTTACACCCATCCATTGTTTAGTAATGTGCAGCTGCATGTTGTCTTACCAGTTCGTCTAGTCACATGATTCCTTTTATTTAACTCCACCAGGCATCAGTGTCACCCTCTGTGAGTTTTTTGTTTATTAATAGTAAGTCATTGTAGATTACTTCGTGTTCGTCATATGCTTACGGTGTTTCTCTATTTTAAAAAACCAAATGTAAATGCAGAGCTAAACGTAAAAAAGACAAGTAAAAACTACATGCTATGGCAAAGTGGGCTTCCAGTATAATTTGATGGGTGGGGCTGTGGACTATATGTACTATATAGCGGAAGTATAGTTTGACTACAGGAGCAACATGACGTTATGTTTCAATGTGGATGACTGCCCATTTTTTTCTAAAGCTGTACAAAGTAGAGTAACTGATTTGTTTTTTACATGTTGTCCGCTATGCAGGTCAACTGATTATGGCATTATTTATCAGTAGTTTCAATATTTCTGATCACTGTACAAAATTGCTAATTTATTGAATATGTCTTAATATAATATATCTTTGCACCTGTGCATTCTCAAAGTAGCATTACGTCATTACCATAGTGACCTTTACCCCTTTAAGGGCTCTGCTCTACTGAAAGATAGTTCTATTGTCGTTAATATTCAGAATATAAGATGACTACGAAATTGCTGAAAAAAACATGGTTAATATTTACTTTTGTTCTGTTAAGAGTAGAGTTTTTTCACAGTGTTGTGTTTGTGTGGTCTTGATGCAAACATCACTTGGAAAAGAGTATGGAACTCTCTATTTACAGTGTTTTCGTTGAAAAGTGCATCACTTTGCATAAATACAGAGCAATGCCTGTCGTTGTAGAAACTTGTGATTAATGTTAAATTATGCCACGACAATTTATACCCGTGCAGATGGTTTTAGTACTGTTTGACTAATATGACTTTACTAAAATATGATGTTTATTTATATAAAGTGAAGTTTGTTTCTTTTGAACATGGTATTGGTACTAGAGGACGCTCTTTATTTGTTTAGTCATACAAAGTAGAAAAATCTTGAGATTTATAGGCTGCTGGTGTATGCAGAGATTATTAATGAGTTTTCAATGTTCCGTTTGTCCTTGGTGCCATGCAAATAATAAGGTTGTCTATTATTATAAGCCCTGTTTTTATAAATTCCATTTTAGATAACGTTGTCCATATTATAGTTATTTGTACTTACCAATTTTTTTAAAAAAATAATAGCTGTTATAATGGGCTTTTCCTTCCGGCGGTTGTCTGTTTAAGTCAATTCTCGTTATGGGCGGTTTTGTTGTACTCTTATTTTCTGCATGTGAAATGGAGATTGTGAAAGTCGATGCTTGTTAGCCTGAATAAAAGATACTCAATGTAAAAGGAAAACGATTTTATATTGAAGTTTCTCAGTTGCGACGTGCATGACATTAATTGTGGGACATTTATCTCCGAAAATGGATCAAAAACCCGTGTTAGCAAACCCACGAAATATTTTTGATGACTGCAGACATTTTACATCTGCAATCGTGTCATGAAAGAGAAAAGGTAAACTTTTGTAAAGGCTAAAAGAACTATTAAATGGTTCAGAGAAGAAAAAGAATAACACTATGAGCGTCATCATTTGAAGCTATTGTGATATGGTGAACCAGCTGTGGCCAATTGGGTATGATTAACTTGATGAAAGCATGTTGTAAGGTTTGTAAAACTGTATTATGTTTTACCATGTAGGAGCTGTATTGGAAACAGATTTGATTCTTTGAATTTGCATGCGCCATCTGTTTGATCGTCGTCCACTTGTGATGAATTCCCATTCTCGGCATCCTTATTTCGATCACACCACAGGCCATGGCCATACTTGAAATGTGTGGTGTCATTTGGGGTATCGAAGCAGGCAACATGTCAATAAATATACATCTTTATTTCACATGCAGCGAAGGTTTTTTAATAGTACAGTATTTTTATTGGGAACGGCGATGGAGGCTGCCCCTTTCAGATATTCTGTTTATATATTTGAAATTGTTACCTTGTTAATTGTTTGCTTGTTTGATTTATCCTTGCGTTCTTTATACAGCAGAGAAACTCTGAATGAAGACTGCAGCCACTCCTGTGAAGTAAAATGTAGAATGATCCAAGGAAATTTAATATTATCGTTGCTCGTAGCAGATACTTTCGTTTCGTCTCGTGTAGGTGAATCGTACTAAATTTTAAAAGAAGTTTGTGAGGAGAAGGTGTTTATGAACGCTCTTGAAACCGTATACTTTAAGTTATATGTTCTAAAACTCGATTATCTGCAAAATTAAGACTAGTATTGTCATTTCGATGCTATTACTCTTGTATTAAGTAGGTGCTATCGAGTGGCAGCATTTTATTGGAAATTTGAGTTCTTAGGAAAAAGTGCGCATTGCTTCGCATTGTTGAGTAAGATGTCTGTCGTTGATTCAAAAATTTTAGAGTTTCGAGTGTGCAGTTGTGTCCTTTTTGCGTTTATCTTCTTGTTTGATGCATTACCTTCAGAGCTAATGCTTATATGCTTTTCTGTTACAGGGATTAGTCAGTAATTGTTTAATACAATTCCAATATGTAATCGACGTAATGAGTTAGGTATGAATCAGAACACAAAATATTATTTAAATTAAAGTCGTTGCTCGCCCGTCCATTAAAAGTTCTCGGATGTTGCGTAACAGTAGTAATTGCTTTGATGACGTAAATGAGCTAAGTTTAACCTACTCTTTGCTTTTCAGTCTTATGCTAAGCAGTCACATGTTAAGGTTAGATTAACAAATTGTGCAAGAGAGAATCGACGAGATTTAATGTCTTACGTACATTGTTGCTGGCTGGTAGTTTAGACAAAGTCAGTATGTTAAATTCTCGACTGGTCCTTGTATCGACTGTATCTTATGTGCCTGTCTGTTATTGCAGTTAGGATTACTGTTTTCTTTCAGCTAAGTTGATAGTGTACTCTATTCTTATTCCGTTGCACAGCAGTTCAGTAGTTTGGTGAGAGTTCAATAGATGAAACTGGTTTTCACTTCTATGGTGACTTTTAAGGATATTTTTTTGCTATTCTGTGCATTTCTAGGTAGGATAAGTACTTAAATTCATAGCCTGGTAGTAACTCCATATCACATTGAAACGACGGCTCTGAATTTTAAGCAGTAAAGCCGTGATCACCGCCATATTAGACGTTGCCGCTTTCGTCAAAAACCGCGATCAGAGATGTCTGGCGTAAATATTGAGTACTCCATGTGCTGCATATTACATTAGGTTGATGTTGAGCAAGTGGGCCTAACAGGAGTTAGGAAGGTCATATTTCTATGTTGTAGTCGTTAAATTTTGCTATTGCATACCTACGTCCCATACAGTCTCAAAAGTGAGTCGCGGCATGTTAGAACAATTGGACGGTTTTATCGTTATTCATTATTCGCTTGTAATTGAAGAAAGCTAGATCGTATTAGTTGGGTTTTAAAAAAGATATGCTTCTTAGTTGGTAAGTCTTTGATGATAACGCGCACTGTGTAAAGAGTGACGTATACACATGACGTATACTAGCAGTCCGACTTCCGGAGTCGGCTACTTGCAATTGGTGCTGTTCGATTTGAAGTAAATTATAGTAAAATTTATAATGTAAGTTTTGTGTACGTTTAGCTGCATTTGCGAACATTTCTGAGGGTAATATGAGGTTTTTGTTTGCACCGGCCAAAAAGATACGAACTGCGCGGTTTCTTCCCAGAGGAGAGACTGTTAGTTCGTCGTTGACCTTGTTTCCATTCCCGTCTGAGCTCTGGCGTATTAGGTATTCTCGCAGAATGTCATAAAGGCAATTTGGGTTGAACCATGGGTTGAACATTACCAGTACATGACGTCATAACCCAGAGCGAGGAGACATGAAAATGGAAGCATTGCAGCAATCTCGTGTTCTTGAAGATAACCAATGTTCTTTCAGCACAGCAAGCATATCTTGGCAACCAGTGCTTTTGGGGAGCTATTGCTTAAGGTTGCTTTGCCAACATCAAATCCTCATCACGGATTTTTGTATTAACAGAAAAAAACGGTCGTTTTTCTACACAGCAACTGGAAGCCAAAAAAACCACTCTGATAATAACAAAACCAACGCCACAAATTGCCTTTCAGTGATCTTTTTCTTGTTTGTTCTTAGCATAAAATAAACGGAAGCGAAAATAGCATCATTTAACATCACGGCATTAACAAATGAGATGACTTTCCGCCGACATTTGCGAGGTTTATTTAACATCGAGTAGAATGTGATGACAGAGTTATGTAACCATGTCACTGCAGATTGACTTCGCATCACACTGACTGTCCAACGGAGGAACGTTTAAGTTTAGTATGCTTGTGCAGATGGATTGAATGTACTTTCTCCGTTTGTCAGGATGGCTGGTCATTTCTGATTCTAACCGCTGTTGATGTACCTTGCATTCTTTTGTGCAAATATGACTAATGGAGGTATTTTTGCATTTTACTTCGGAGTTGAATGGTTGAAAATAACTTGCCTTTATTCTTGTCAAGAGGCATCGAGGGCGATACAGAAACAACGGTCGGTATTACTGGGACAGAAGGAGACGCACCTTGTGTTGGAAGGCTAAAACTAAGTGTATTGTTTTAGGATGTGTTAACCGATATAGTGAATAATTGAGCCGTGCCGTATTTTTCTACAAGTGTCTAGATAAGAGTGTAAATCAGCATTGATGTAACGCGGCATCGTTGTGATCAATAAGCCTCAGGTAAGTCCGTGTTGTGCTGTTATACAATGACAACTCTTTCTATCGCAGATTGTATTTTTATGGTTGGATTAAGGTCACCCAAAACAACCCTTATTAGAACTCCTATTGGTTTAAAATGCACCACTGAATTTCTTGTCACTCAGTTATCAAAGTTATTCTACCGCCCCTGTAATAATTGTCCGCCCCTGTAATAATTGTCCGCCCTATTCACTCGCTGTCTGTCGTTAAGGATTAGCCTTTTACTTGGCTATATGTGAACTAGATGTAAATTACCTTCGTTGCCCTAAGTACTGAATGAGGAGACATTGGCCTTTGGTTGTAACCAGACTGGAATTTTTGCTGTTCGTGGGCAATAACTTGCCTGCGCGGCATCAACTTCCCGCGCAAACAGCTAGGTCTATGTGGTTAACCACGAAAGGGAGAGAGAGAAATTACTTGACTACTTTGAAGTTATTTCTACAAGACGTTCAACTTGGCAAACCATGTCATCTTGCGTGTTTTTGTACTGATAACTTGACGAGGAGTTTAGGAATGCATCCAGTCTGGGTTAGCTAAATAACAAATCAAGTGAAGATCGACCAGCAGACTGGTCAATGCGGCAACTGGTTTTAATAACTAGTAATGTGCTATTCTGTAAACAATATATATTTTTTTTAGCAATACACAACATGAGTATCTAGGAATAATTGAATCGATAAATGACGAATCGTTATCGTTTACGTAAGTACGGTGTGAATTTTGCATTCGATCTCTTCCATGGCTGTGCACCCGCCTGGAAGGGGTGCGAACAGATGTCTATTTTGTATTTAAATTTTGTTTGAAATGTGTATTGCAAGCTCTAACACTCCACATATTTACTGCAGTAGCCATAAGCCATTCGTCTCACGTAGATTGTAATGAAATTTTCGAGTGCGGTATCCGGGAGAGGTATTGAGTTTGGCGGCCCAGAGGAGTACACCACCGCCTACCCCACACTTTTTTCGAAACGTGCTTCATGCAATTCTCATTGAAAGGTATGGGTAAGTCTTATGAAAAGTATTGGTTAGATGTAGTTCGTACTGTTTTACTTTTCACCAATGAAAATTAACATTTTTTAACTGTTTCGGTTGTGCCGATAATAGAAACAGGGCATTTGGTAAAAAACACCCTAGGGATCAAGGGACCTGGACCTGGTGAAGTTGGACATTAGCGGGTTTTCCGTTTGGGAGTATAGGGGGGTATATTATATACTATTGTACTCCCCAATCATTAACGAGTCCCCACAGGGGTGAGGCGTTCCGGGGTACCTCCCTAAGGAGTTAGGGGTCCATTTCTAAGGGGTACTATGTATACTAACTTACTCAACTAAAAATCAACCAGGGCATTCCCCAGCAGAAATTGGCGCCTAAACATCGCTAAATACCTATCAACGGACGATTTGCCTCAAAAAGCGGCAAATAATGGGATAAAAAGGTGTATACTTACTTGACAGTCCTCCCTAACCATAACCCAAACGGAAAACCCGCTAATGTCCAGGTTCACCCCTGGACCTCGTATCCTTGACTAGATTGTAGCAACTATTTTTCAAAGGTGAGAACCCAATATTCTTAATACTAATCAGGTGAAAACATAAACAAATTGCGCCAAGACACGCAAGATGTGCTATGTCGTCACCAGTCAACACGTTTAGAAGAGAGAAAGGATTGCATTGAAAACTACCGTTGTCTGTAACACTGGACGAATTCGGCAAACTGTGTTGCCCATAACTCGAAATTTTCCAGGTATCGTGCATTATTTTTAGTTTTATTAACTCTTGGAAGAAATATCGTATTACACGAAATATAACTCATTATTGTTAATTTCTTCAGAAGGCTGTAGTATATTGCACAAAGGGGTTTGCTGCAATGTAAAAAGGGCTTAGTTCTGAAATACTGGGGAGTTGCTTTTCAGCTCCGTTACCACGCATTGTGTGGCTGACGTCATCAGAGGCATTAAGTATAAAATACCGTTTTTTCTAAAGTCACTTGCTTTTTTAGCCTTTGCATTATTTACTCATAACTCCCAAATTGACGGGGGGTGGAGTATTGGGGTGGTGGTGGAACTTCCCTATAACCTAGCGGTTGGAATAAACGGGTTAGGTGGAAATTTCTTTAGTTATAATAAACAGCGTGAATGGGTAACATTTCCTCTAAGCTGGAAGAGGTGGGTTTCTTAAAACATTTTTAAAACAAATCAACGCGTATTTTCAAGAGAACAATATAGACCTTTTCGGTTCGCCTTAACAACCGCGCATAGCAACAAGTTGAAGGGGCAAACAAAGCCGATCGCGGCATT